>JABUQX010102356.1:0-42201 GCA_015478945.1 Trachelipus rathkii | reverse complement strand
TAATTGAAATTTTGTCTCCTAAATCCAAAATCAAGAGCATTCATATTAGCTCAAATCAGGCTAGTTTTTAAGTATCAGACCGAGCTCCCTAGATGGCATTAGAGAGCTCAGTCCCTAGCTGACCGCGGGCGCGAGTGGTTGTGTTGTGTGTTGCTTGCTCACTCTCCAACTAAGTGTTCTTACTTTAACCCATGACTGTTCTCATCTAGGAACGGTGTTTAAAGTGTATTTCTAAAGCTTTATTTATCCTTGTGATTTTTTTGCGGGCAGATACATTAGCAAAACTCCTAATATTTCCATAAAAATTAATTAGAATAACAAGACAACTTTCTTGGTAAATTTCCTTATATTTATGTCAATGAATCTATTAAGAACAAGCAATGCACATAACGCCGGTAGTAAAGTTCCTTTACAATGCATATTTTGAAATAAAGCTAGGAGATCAAAGACAAAACCTTTGCTAAACATATGTGCTGCAAAGCCTGTATCATAGCCTTAAGGCGTTGGAGTGAGGGCAAAACGAACTGTTGGTCATTTTGGTGTAACTATGGGTGTGGAGAGAAGGCCAAGCCATATTACAGAACTGCTATTTTTTGCATTGGACCAATCTCAAAGGTGAGATAATTACTTTACGAAATAGTCCTTGACAAATCTAGAAAGGTTTATTAAAATTCTTTTTTTAATAACCATTTGAAATTGTAATTTTCTTATCATTACATTCTTTCATACTGGTAGAGAAATGTGGTTTTAAATTGTATATATATTATTATATATATATATATATATATATATAATTATATATATATATATATAGATATATTATATATATATATATATATATATATATATATTACGCATATATATATACCTGTAATATATATTATATATATATATATAATTATATATATATATATTATATATATATATATATTAAATTATAATATATATATATATATATATAATATACCTTTATATATTAATTATGTAAGATAGTATTTTACATCTTTACTTATATAACTATCCTTATGGGATAGATATATATATATATATAATATATATATATATATATATATAAATATATAATATATATAAATATATATTATATATATATATATATATATATTATATATATATTATTATATATATATATATATATATATATATATATATATATATATATTATATATTACTCATTCTATATAAAAAATTTATTGTATTTAAAATTGTTAAATTTTCCTGTTATGAAATGTATAAAAGTGTGGAAAAGAAGTTCTGTGAATTAAATATTATTGTAAATCAGGGGTGGCCAACCCTTGGCGCATGCGCCAAACGTGGCGCATTGGATGATTATAAGTGGCGGCATTGCTCCAATTATTATTTTTGGATTTTATTTTTAACTGGGCTACGTCATCCTTATTTCTTATGAATTTTATTTAATTGAAAAACTAAAAATTCGATTTTTATTTTCCAGAAATTTGTTAAATCTTGGAAGATATAAAGAAGTATGTAACAAATATCGTAATGTTATTGGCTTTTTTTTGTAGCGTCGACTTATCCTATTCAATATATTATTCCGGCCAAAAACCTCATTTTTTGAAAAACATGATTTTAAATTACCTTGTAATAAAAACATCGTCAAATGATCATCAGTTGAAATGTTTGTGTTTATCAGTGATTAGTGAGTAGTGTTTCTCTCATATTTCTTAATACTTTGTTTTTTATTTTTTTCATAAGCAAGCATATTAGAATTATGGACGTTATTTTTTAAATCAAAGAATTCTAAAAAATATAATTAATAGAGAAATCAGAATTCTCCTATTGATTTCTTTATATATATATATATATATAATATATTAATAATATATATATAATATACTATATATATATATATATATTATATATATATATATATATAATATATATATATATATATATATATATATATATATAATATAGATATATATATATTATATATATTTATATATATATAATTATATAATATATTATATATATATCTATATTATATATATAATAATATTATATATATATATATATATATATATATAATATATATATATATATATATATTATATATATTTATATATATATAAATATATTATGGGCGCATTCTGAACTCGTCTGTGAAAAAATTTGGCGCATGGCATGCAAAAGGTTGGCCACCCCTGATGTAAATTAAGTAGGCGAAACCTTTTTTCAGGTATCAATAAGAAGAACAAGCACACTGTAGTCTATTTACCTGATGTTCCTTCTCCGCGCCATTAAACCGACAACCACATGGTCCAGGAGTTTCAGTCCTCTCCACCTGAAAATTACGAGCTACGAAGACAATATAGAGATTATAGAAGTGGAGACACTGCACTCAGTTGACATATTTCAGCCACGTCTTACAAACATCTTCGCCAAGACCACTCATTCAAGTAAATTAAATGACTTGACTAGAGTCTTGCGTTCTTTCTTAGAAAGAACGCACAACTTTTTGCATCCCGTCTTAGTGAGAGCAACCTCCTCTCTCAAGAAACTACATACTTTTGGTTCAGAAATAGAGACGAAGAGTTTCGAAAGTTCTTCTGCAGTTTTGCTTCTTGCAGCTATTTGGTGTTTTGCAATGATATAAAAGGTTTAATTGAGCGCTTGGCGTTCCTTACCAACCAAGTGAATGGAGGCTCTTCATTGATCTTCTAAGCAGAAGCTTGAAGGGCATTACTCTTAAAAATTGGCAATAAAATGGCATCCGTTCCTATTGCCCATTCAGTTCAGGTAACAGAAAGCTGCAAAAAAAATAAAAAGTATTGAATAATACAATCAAGTACTCTAACCACAACTGATTAATATGTGGTGATCTCAAGGTATGATATATTTCCCGGTTTCTTCTTGTCCATTATAAATCTGTTCATTTTGGAAAAAAATTACCTATGAAAAAATAAAGTTCTTTAGGAAACCATGACATCAATTATGCAAGCATAAAGGACAGTTCAATTTAAATTTACTACAATTAATGTATTTAAGAATTAATCCTTTCATTCAGGTTGTGCGTGCCTTCTTCTTGGGATGCAAGGAGACTACACAAAATATCCTTGCTTGATTGTGTCTATGGGATAGCCGTGTTGATAGTCTTCACTATAAGCAAAAAACTGGCCAGCTCAAGAGACATTCCAAATTGGCTGCCACAACGTGGTAGCTGTACCTCTAGTCCCTCCCAAAAATGTTTAACTGCCTCCTCTTCATATAAAGCTTGGCCTGATGAAGAACTTTGTCAAAGCACTGAATAAAGAAGGCCAAGCTTTTAAGTATCTACTGCAAAAAATTCCCACACATCTGTGATGCACAGCTCCATGCAGCATACATTGACGGTTTCCAAAATAGAACCTCGTTAAATTACAAGCATTTTTACGCCATTATGGAAGCCAGTGAACAAGATGCATGGCCGATCGTTTAGTAAAGTAATTGACGGTTTTCTGGGAAATAAAAGAAGCTCAGAATATATCTCACATGAAATGAGCTTATGATAAGCTTCGAAAAAAATGGTAGCTCACATGTCGATAAAAATGCATTCTCCATTCACATCTTGACTATTTTCCCGCAAACTGTGGAGATTGACAGCGAGAGGAACAGGGTGAAAGATTTCACCAAGACATTAAAGACGATGGAAACAAGATATCAAGGACGCTGGGACATACAACATGTTAAGCTGGGACTATTGCTGGTGGGTTTTTAAACGAAGATGAACCAACATCGCTTCAACAAACGGAAATCATTCAAGAATTCGTTTCTTGGGAAAATAGTTTCTTGCACGTCTTGGGGAGGCTCATGAGTAGTCTGTAAGTTAAAAATTAATTAAAGGAAAGTCGAATTGAGTCGTTATCATCCATTCTTAAAAATAAGTAATTGTAATTATTAACATTAACTTTGGTAAAAATAACGAATTTTTCTTAAAATACCCAATTTCTAAAAGAAGTAGTAGTGCGCTGTATCTCAAAAAACCAGACCTGATTAAGCAAAATGAATGTCATATTTCAATTTAGGAGGACAATTTCGTTAGGAATCATTTCAAAAAAACCCAGGAACAGAAATTTTTTTTCAAATACAGGCCTGTGTTATTTATTTATTTTTTTTCAAAAAATGCTATTTTTATCGGTTGACTTGGTTCATATTTATTTTCTTTAGTGATCTAATTTATTAAAGTTAATTGATTCTAAAGCATCTTTAATATTATTTTTTTTTCAATAAATGATATTATTATTGGTTGACTTTTTCAGGGCTGATATTGCCGTTATATTTTTTCCGCCAGAGCTATTGGAAAATTAAATCTAATTTTTTTAAAAGCCTCATAATATCCAATATCCATTTACTTAATTATTTTCTTAAGCGATCTAGTTTATTAAAGTTAATGTATTCTAAAACATTTTTTAATATTATTATTCTTTTTTTTCATTTAATGATATTCTTATCAGTTGCCTTGGTTCGTATTATTGACTATTCCTTTCTTAATGTTCTTCCGCTAAAGCTATGGCAATTTATTTCTTTTCACTGATAATTAAAATCTGAAATTTTATTATTCCTTATTGTATTCCTTTTCTACATATAATTAAGTTTTAATTTAATTATAAAACGCTTTATTAAGGGTACAAAATTAATTTTTGAAAAATTTACGCGTTGTGCCACTTAATTCTACCATTTAAGAATTATAAAATACGTAAAAGATTTCATTTATTTTATGTACTTCTTAATAGATCAGGATCAGTTAAAAACATTTAGATAATTGGCTGAAAAAATACAAGTGATTAGGTCATACTCATTTGATACATAGGAATTCATGATTGGATACATGTAACCATAAAATGGTGACATTTCCAAATTTTCAAGAAAACAAACCTATGATCAGACCAATCTTATACAAACTAATTCTCCGTTCTCACCAAACTTCATCGTCTTTCAAGTATGAATGGGAATTCAAGTACAAATAATAATAAAAAACTGGTACAACTCCCTCTGGTAATGTGTGTTGTCGCTGTCAAGTGTGTGTGTTGTGTGTGTGTGGGTAAGTTGTGGTACGTGCGTGCGTGGCGTGCTTGCGTGTGTTTTGGTTTGTGGGTGTGCAAGGAAGACGAGAGATGAGGGAGATTGACGATTTGTAGACCGGATTAGGACCGTAGAGGAACCGAAGATGAGAAGATGCAAGGTATGAGATGAGAGAAGGAGATCCAAGTAACCCGGAGGAGGCAGCCAATTCCAAAGAAAGAAAAGAGAGGAGGCATGAGGTAGTAGTACAGGAATTTTTGGTTTACGGTTACTCACAGGATATTACGAAAATTTTTTCAACTTTCTAAGGGAATCTGACACATTTTAGTTTGTGCTACCCATTCTTACGTTTCAGAGGTGCGTCAAAGGTCAGAAGTCGTTTGACGGACAAAATTATTTCATGATTTACGGAGAATTTTCTTTTGCAATGAAGTCATAGAATATATATATATTATATAGGTGTATATATATATATATACTATTATAATATATGTAGTACCGTAAGGCTATAGTCTAACAGAACTATAACCTATGATAAGTATAAGTTACACCTTACCCTAATCTCATCCTATTTGTAAAAAATACTATTATATCGTCTATACACCTATAACTTAACTTATAGAGTTATCCGGTATATATATTATATATATGTATATTAATAAGGGACATACCCGCGCACACACTAAAGGGTGAAATGCGGTGGCACCCTAATTATCATATAAGTAATATATATTATATATATATATATATATTATATATATATATATTATATTATAGATAATATATAATATAATATATAATATATAATATATATATTAATTTATATATATATAATATATATATATATATATATATATATAATTATTAATGAATATATATATATAATAATAATATATTAAGAGATATATAGATTAGTAAAATAAATATAAGTTATCATAATATATAATATTAATACTTATTTATTAATATATAATATGGACATTAATATAATCTGATATAAAATTATTTATGTTTTTTTTGTAAAAAATTAAATATAATTCTATATAACTCTAATCCTTTCATATTTGCAATTTAAGTGAACGACAGGGCGTTTCCCTGTCTTGTCTTCACTGAAATATCAGATCCATCGCTTTACAGTTACGGCAGAATTTCGCCTATATTCTCTGATATCATTTATATAATCTTACTGAATATCTTCCTTAGATTAAGATAATCTCTTCTTAATTCTTCTATTTCTTTCATTTATCAGTTTTCATTTATGCACTACCTCACATTCCTCACGCGCTATCCGTGCTTCCTTTGTACTCCCTTATTATCCATCCTGTACTCCACCTTCCCATTAACCTTTTACCTATATTGATGGAAGGGAGACGCCTAAAAAATATTTAAATAATGTGAAAAATAAGAACTACCTCTATTAATTATCGTAAGGTAAATCTTAATAAAATGATATAATATATATATATAATTTATATACTCCAATAATTATTATAAAATCAATTTACTACATACTCAAGGCAGCCAATGTCGCCAATCAAAACCTTTATATTTCCACTAAAATTTACAGCTCCTTTTTTGCTTGATAAGCATATGCCTTTTTTCTTATATTTCAAGATGGCATAATGCTTTTCTTCTTAACCATTAATACTCTGTTTATGCTCCCCTGACTTCACTCCCGTAACCCCAACAGCCATATCTCCTACTATGACAGAATAACCATTCTTATTGGTACTCCACGATTACCCACAATTCAATCTAAATATGATGTGTAAAATAATTTTGTTAGATTGTTAGCATAATGTACCCGTCACGAGTGAAATCACACTATTCTAACTTGAAATAACTTATTTCCTAACTCCTTCAGACCTTCATTACCTCAATAGCTTACTTACCATCAAACCCAGAAATCATCGTCTCAATTGTTGCTCTAGTTTGCATAACTCTCTCTAGCATTATCTAAGGTCTTTCTTTAATAAGGGCCGCAAACTTGGCAGAAATACTTCTATTATGGCTTAACATAGCATTATACAGTTATTACTTATTACTTTCTTATTGTCTCTATGTATAAACAACATTCGATTTCATTTATGCCCAGCATCTTATTACTTATTATTTGCTTCCAACACTGATAGCTGACTATTCTAAGTAATATACTGCTATATAATTACACTATATAACTTTTTCTTGGTCCACAGGTTCAAGCTTAATCCCCATTCATATCGCAGTAAAACTTTATTTGAGTAATTTTATTTGAGAAACCTTACAATTTTTACTTCAAATAAAAATTCATTTGGCACTTATCTGTCCACCCAAGAAGTTTTATTCAAAGGATCATTTTGAATTTCATTAAACTCCTTCCACTTTTCCTATAACGTTGAGGTGGCCACTTTGGTTTCATCTGCATAACTTAGAAACCTTTGCACATTAAGTCCAATGGTCAAATCACCTATTAAATAAATATTTAATATATGAGGAACAATAGTATTACTGATTTGAGTTCACGTACACCACTTCATTCACTATTTCTCAAGCAATATGATTTATTGCCATTTAGTTGTACCACTCCACTTTTCTATTCCACAACTACTCTTTAATCCAACCCTGTTAACTTGAACACACTTGACCTATGTTTCACCCTAGTCCTTTTCTCTCTATAAATACACCATTCTCGCTCCTATTGGTTATATAAATATCTTAGACCCACAATGTCTATATTATCTCTTATTTCTAATACTAGTTCTCTTAACCAACAGCTTCATCCTGCCCGTATGCGCTTTTTTTGGCACATTTGTATATGGGATCATGAATTAATGGGGGGCCTTGTGCGTCGTTATTTACGTCATAAACATATTATAATTGGAAATGTAGTAGGGTATACTTTATAATATTGGGGGGCTATTTGGACTGCTGATGACGCTTCGGCTTCTGATATTAAGGTGGGAGCATGTAATCAGTTGACGGGAATGAGCAGGTTCATTCCTTCTTCGTACCTAAATTATTCCTCTTCATAATCCATTTGGTTATCGATCGTGCTTTTCTCCCTGCCATTCAGGCATAGAAAGATCTAGCGGACGTAGCGGGAGTGGAAATAAATTCTCGTTCTCCTAATACTCTTGCTAATTTTCGTTCAACTATACAGCTATAGAAATCGTAATTATATAATATAAATATAATATATATTATATATTATTTACTCCTTTCTATCTAGAAATCACTGCAGGGATACTCTTCGACGAAGCAAAGCGGGCTTTCATCAAAGAAAGTGTGCGCTAACCTCCTGGATTCTCCTACTAACAAATCTTTCTGGCCTCTTGCCAAAAACATCTGCTAACAATTCTGTGAAATTTCATTTCGTTTTGCCCCTTCGTATTACGATTCTGATGGCTCTGTTGCTAAACTCTCCAAACTGAAAAGGTCATCTCTTCGCGCTCGGCTATTTCCCCCTAACTCAACCTTGGACGATCTGGCATTTCCTCCTCCTCCTTCTCCCTTCTCCTTCTCCTCTCAGGTGATCCTTAGGTGTCTTTACTGTGATTAACATTAAAGGATGGCGTTTTTAAACACGGGGACTCCATGAGATCTATGAACGTTATGGAAGGCGGGTGGCCCGGGATGGCATCCTCCCCGAGTTTTGAGGGAAATGTGCTTACGTGGAAACTGACCCCAAGACCCGTCGTTAACAAAAAACGTATATTCGTCTATGTCTCGAATATTAGTTCCGAAATACTAATTACTAATACCCCGCCCCGCGTTCAATATATTCTCACGATGTCCAATACTAGCTACAGAAATACTACCGAAAGAGGATTACTAATACTAACGATTAAGCTCAAAATACAATTCTTCTATCCATTCTTCTGTTCTCCTTCTTTGCGGGATCGCATTTAATGACACCTCACTCACTTTAAAGCCTGCTTCTGAGATTTTTCCATCTGCGTAATTTTGCGCTAGCGGATAGAAACTTTGGTGTGCAACACCCTCCCTGAATAGGGCGCTGCCAGTATGGTGGAGCCGACTCCCAGAACCGATTGGTGAATAGATGAGTGTGAGGCCAGGTTGCAGCCAAAGTGGCTGCGCAGTAGGGTTACGGCGCCCGCTGCAAACCAACACAGTGGGTACCGTACAGCGACGGCGCGGGGTGTTGGGTGCTGTTCGTGAGTCGAAACCGTGTATGCACCCCTCTGGCACGATGACACCCTATGACACAGTTCTGGCATGCTCTCAATGAGAGTGGTACAGAGCTAAAAAAAAAAAAATGTACCACTCCACCTATTCTTTACCACATTGAAGTAACTTCTTCATCAAGAGCCTATTGTGGCATACCTTATCAAAAGCTTTGGAAAAGCTTAACGAAGGGGTATGGAAATCCGACGCTTCTCAGGATATATATTAATATAGGGGGGGGTCCAGTAATATTATATATATAATATATATATATAACAGGTCCGTATATATATAGAGGTCTATATATATATATTATATATTACTGATGAGGTAGTATTAGCGGATCATCTCGGTAATCCCGATACGTATTCATGATGAAATATAATATTCCACGCACAAGAACCTAATGTCCAGATGTTAAGGAGGATTGAGAGAGAGTCGTTGCGGAACCTTCGAGAAATAGTTATTCTTTTAAAGTGTAGAATTGGAAAGGAGATAAACAACCTAAAATACACCGAAAAGCGAACAGGCAAAGATATATAAATTCATTATGTTGAAAATTCTAATGAAAATAACTAATAATAATTAATAATCAGATTAATAATAATAATAATCCTAAAATAATAATTAATAGATGTAATAATAATATCCCCTGAATTCAAAATAATCAAATTATGAATAATATTTGAGATCACTATAATATTGATTTTAGTCGTACATAATTAATATTTGATAGGAAAATAGAAATAGAGAGTAAATAATAATAATAAATAATAATTATTTAGTTATTTTTCAAAGTAGTTTCCCATTAATAATACATTTAGTTACTCTCTCATAGGTGAAGAGCGAATTTTTTGCAGCCATATAGGTCAATCGTTCATTATAAGTTTGTGTTTCTCAGATCAAGATATTGTCCTGCTTGATGCATTTATAAAATACATTAATTTTATCTCCTTTTAACGAGCGTAATGATATCTTTAATAGAGTGACCCTTATCTGATATGTAAATATGCAAGAAGTCGAAGGACACCTCTGTAATTATTATATAATATGTACATGTGCTATATCTCTCCTAGGAACCTAAATAATTAACTTCCGATTGAATTTCTACACTTTCCATCTCTATACCTTTAAACGCTCCCATATTTCAGAGGCCAACACGTCCAAAGTCACTTATGAACGAAAATCATTTATGACAAGTACTAGTGACCGAACTAATCTTACTGAGGAGACCACCAAGAGTTCTTCGCCTCGAGAATAGTTCTTCTAGCGAGCACCACTAAGACTCATGATTCAAACATGTCCCGAGGCTAACCATGTTTAGCGAATCACAGAAGATTTACATTTTTTGGTCGACCTCGCAAATGTTGAAATGTAGAACCTGTGTATAGCATCCCAATTATCCGTATAATCTCGAAACTGAGCTGCACTCAAAATGGTGGTCTCGGCTCGCGGAGCAATTAGAATTTGCCCTACCATTAGATGTCCCTATCACGAATTTACGTGCCCTGGGCCTATGGTGTGGCTCACTGATTAATGAGGATAATCTATCGAGCTTTGTCAAATTTGATCCCTTTTGGTTCAAATGTGACGCAGTCCGAATAGTGCGATACGACTTGACAATAGTGTATATATATGTATCACTATTCACCTCTTAGTGTTAGCTACCGTTTAACCTCCTAGCTACAGCTCTATGGATCTGCAGATGGTTACTAGTTGTTGCGCCTCGTAAATGCAGCAGATAACTAGTATATATAATAAAATTCACGTTCTATTATTCACACTTTAGTGTCGTGCCCTATGGACCTATATATACTCACTTGTCACCTCGCCCTGAGTCGAATACTAAGTAATATCAGGGTTATCCTATATATATATAGTGATTAACTCGTTGGAATGAAAAACATTCAGAAATAGAGACACAGAAATAGTTTGTGAGAGAACGCATTTTCGACCTTGTATATTATTCCTATCGCCAATAGTGCCATTATCCCGGTCTAGTCATCCGCTTCTCGAGCTCGAATTATGGAGATGATTGCTGGAACTTCTCCCACAGCACTGATCTCCTGTGAGACATGATTTATGACGCACTATACCTCATCCATGTTTTAATCGCTAGGTCGCTTCTTATATACGTATAAATAATAATGATCCCTCCGAAATAATACCTTATCACCTATCTATCTCCCAGGTCGTAGTAACTATGGTTTATGTTTTCCTAATAAATTTATATCTCAGCTCCATACTAGTATAGGTTAATCAGGCTATATATATTCCAATACTGCTAGCCTGGAAATTCTCTGTATGGATATAGTGGTTAATAAGTTACTAACTTATTGAGATTGACTTTTATACGTCTTATGATGTTGGTGTGGCATGGATAGTTAAAAGTACTATTTACCATACACATGCGAGCGCGAGTCGCCCTGAGTCACACACTAAGAACTTGCGACCCGCTACTTGGCAGTTATTTTTGTGACTATGATTATTAAATTTATATATATATATATATATATATATATATAAATATATATATATTATATATAATTATACTATACTATATATATATAGTATTAATATATATATATATATTATTATATATATATATATAATATATATATATATATTATTTATATATATATATATATATATAGATATTGTGTGTGTTTGATAGTGTGAGTGTGTAATTACTGCCTTTAAATGTTTTATATCTGTAAGTTATATATATTATTAATAATATTAGTTTAACAATGGTAAATATATAAGCAGTATAATAATATTATATTCATTATTAATTACATTATATTAATTATATTATATTATTGTTATTATTATTATTTATTATTTATAATTATTATTTAATTCATTAATAATTATATATTATAATTATTTTAATTAATTTAATACTATATTATATTTAATAATTAATTATATATATATAATTTACATTATAATTATATTATTATATATTATATGTATAATATTATATTTTATATCATTTAAGTTTAATTTATATTATTATAATTAGATTTTATTTAATTTATATATTATTTATTAATAATTTAACTTATTAGTATATATATGTCCACAAAAAAATAATTTATAGGCAATTTAACCGAGTGATATAAAAATTATTTACAGTTTATTTGATTTTATTGATACTTCTAGATTTTATATAATAATTTGTTGATATTACAATGTAAATATGCAAGGTTGGTATATATAATTGAGTGTAGGCCCGGCCCGATATAATAAAACCCCACCCGTAGTTTTTTCACTCAAAAAAAGCCCTTACACTTGTGAGAAAACCGCTTATTTTGCTCACATACTATTGGAGTTATTTTTACAAAAAAAATAATTCAGTAAATATTGTAATAGTAAATAATAGTAAAACAAAAATATGAAAATATGGGGAGAAATATATACTCTATTTACTTATGAAAGTTTATTATATAACTTACATTTTAATTCATTTGTTTAAATATATTATATATATATTATATATATATATAATAATATAATATTAATTATAATAATATAACATATATATATATAATTAAATATAATATAAGATATAATATATTATATATATTATACTATATATATATATATATATATATAATAATTAATATATTAATATATATATATGTTATATTATTATATATATTAATATATATTAATATATATTAATAATATATATATATATATATATAGTATTAATATATATATATATATATATAATATATATATATCCAATAATATTAATTTTTTATTAATAAATCCCACTTTGAAATAAAACCAACTTTTAAAAGTATATTGGTATATATATAGTATTTTATTATTTCAATATTTTTTTATTTTTTCATGATCTGAATGCATGTTAAAAATAATAGTAAAACAAAATAAATTTGGTAAAATATATTATATATATAGATAAATGTATAAATATTATCTTATTAATATTAAATGTGATATATAATATTTATATTAAGCTTCATATTTAAATTCATTTGTTGAAAGAATATATAATATTATATATTAATATATATATATAAATTATTAATATATATATATAATTAGATTATAGTATATATATTATATAATATATAAGAATATATTTATATATACTATATATATTTATATTATTATATTAATATTTATATAATTATATATATATTATTATATATATATATATTAATATATATATATATATTTATATATTAATATTAATATATATATATATAATTATAATATGATATATTAATTAATATTGAGTCCGTGATCCATAAATGATTATAGGAACTTGAGTCACTATAGGATTTATATATTAACAACTTTGATCATCAATATTTAACACTTAAACAATAATATCTTCGTTAATCATATTTTACATAAATACAAGTTAACTATACTCCAAATATTCAACACTTATAAATTATGAGATACTGATTTATATAGCATATAAAAACAAAATAACTAGATATATTTTATTGTAGCAAAGAATAATTTACTTTTTGGTGCATATTGTTATTTTAATGGTATATATTTATACAAACTTTCTATATATTGAGGTTTATTATTGATTGTATTTAATATAATAATAATATCTATATATTTATATATATACGACAAGTTTGTTTTTCTAATTAATATCCAATTGAGAATTGTTTTTTCCTTGGTCTCAGTTGCAGTTATATACATTTCGCCAAAAAATTAGATGAATCCCTTTCTCGTTTTTTATTTAGTTTCCATGAAATAAAATTGATTCTGATACTGTTTCTTTACCACAATTGCGTTATATTGTATTAAAAAAGTCGTAGTATGTCATTACTTTGCGAAACATAGGAGTTTTCTACGTTATTTAATGATATTTTTATGGCCCTAGGTAATATATAAGTTTAATATAATTTTTCTAAATTGCAGGAACGCTTTTGGATAACAGTAGATTATATTGTTTTATTCTAATGCAACATGTCATCTAGGATTACTATTTCTCTCACGTTATAGCGTTGAGTTTGTTTAGATATGCTATTTTCGTAAAAAAACACACTGTTCGATTAAAATATTGTTTAAACATATTTGTTATCACTCATATGCTTATGGTGCCTTAGACAATTTTACAAAAGAATACGCATTACTCAGATCCCTAATCATATTACCGCATCTCAGTTATTCAATCCTGTGAATCTTATTCCTCGAAGTAGAATTTAATGTTTTCATTTTCGGGTGGTTCATTTGTATATTTATAATTACTATTTATTTATATATATTATAAACTGTTGTATTTCAGTATTAATTAAAACTTAGATAAACCAAACTGATCCAATATTTTAAAAAATGGTAATGCATGGCATATAAAATCATGGAGCTCATAACATGTATCTCGTCATCGGAAAAAAAAGAGAGACATAACTAAGAGTATATTAAAAAATATATAAAAAAATTTATCTCCTCAAATTATTCCTTTACACCTCACCCACAGCTGGTTTTGGACGATATGAATTATAAACATACAACCTTGACTATAAATTAAAATCACACTTACCGGGGAAAAACATCCTCTCATATTGACTGGGCTTCTCTGTCAAAAATAAAAATAGGTGTTTTTTGACTCAAACCCACTATTTGTAGTGGCATATTATTTTCTATACATATATGTGGCTTAATGATATCCCCATATTAAAAAATGGTATAATACCCCAACATCTACACAAAACTATCCTACATCAGTTTAATAGTTATATCAAAATTAAAGATAGTTAAATAATTGATTTATAATGTCTTTATATAAATTATATATGAAAAGATATAAATAACTTTGTCTGATGTTGCCCTTGATAAAGCATTAATGGTATATAATTGAATTAATCTAAAAAACTATATATATAACAGACTTAAAGGATAAAATTAAATAACATACTAATATATTTTGAGTAATTTCAGCAAGCATATTTCAAATTTTGAGGAAAACTTAAAAAAAAATTGTTAATTTTATATTAAATCTTAAATATTTAAGATAATTAATATTATAATAATAACTTAAATGTGATAATATATTAGTTATTAAATTATAATTTATAACTTTATAGGATCTTTTCCTCCGCAGGTCCCTGATAAACTCTTATCATCAATCAACCTTCCATAATATTTCTTGAAGACGGGAAGTAAATATCTGAAAAGAGTACAATTGAATTTGTTACCAAATAATTGCTTTATCTTATGATATTAAGCTCTTTCGAGTAGTGATTAATTTAATTAAGATATAATATTTTTTATTTCTTTTTATTTCTACTTTTTTATAGTTTATAATTAAATGTAGGATTTCAGTGTATGACCGTGAGTCGGCAATTGACATTAACCGGGTGTGCATTCATATTAAATGAAAAGAAATGGACTATTACTCATAATCCATATATATATTTAGATGTCTATCTATATTAATATAATATTAATATATTATTTAAACATTCCGAAAATTATAGTATTTACCAGTGTTTCTTTCAGGATACCTCCGGGGGGCTTTGCCCCCCCTTCCTGAGAAACATTCAAGTGCCCCCCCTGTATGAGAAGTAAATTAATTTCGAGTTTCATATATGATCATTAATTTTATTGCCATGTAAAATTAATCTAATAATTTAAAGACAATATCAATAAAAATACATAATGAGTTATATATTATTAACTTTATATGATTATTTATAATAGCTGATAAAATTTAAATTACAATTTTTTCACCAGAATGCATGGATATAAATAATGCTAATTATTAGAATTTTCTATAGGTCTCATAAAAATTAGCACCACAAATCTCGTTAAATTTCGGAGACTTCATCGTAGAATATATCGCAACCGCGGTAATTTGCTATATCATAGATATATATCTTTACTTGAAACGCTAAAACTCGTATAAGACAATTTATTAGATTATGATTGATTTCTTACTGAAACGCTTAATAACTCGTATAAAGACTAAATTTATATTGAAGTTTATCATCAAGAAATTGACTCTTTAGAGGATAGGAAATAAAGGACTGATTCGATATTTTATATATTGTCGCTCTTAATTGTCTCTCTCTTTTCGCGTCATTAACCCTTTTTCAGTAGAAGTGTGTCAATTAATTAAACAATTACCTGTAGCATATATTTTGAATCCAATTCAAGTCATCACGCAAATATTCCAACACCTTTTCCAATGTGATTCCTCATTGCTGTTTAATTGTAGTTACAGTAGAGAACTTGACCCCCAAGGTTTCATGTTTGTGTACAATTGTCGTATTAGCATAGCGGCCATTTTGTTCATGGGAATATGCTATGCGGTGGTTACCCCATTTGAACGGAATTTTCTTAATTACATCAGATTAAAAACGTAATTTCTCTCATAGGAACTCCATGAATAATAAATAATCAATGTATTTATTATTGTTAATAATTAATAAGTATTAATAAGTTTGAACTATTTTTATATTAAATATAATCTTTTTGCTAGTACCACGAGGTCGATATAAATTAATAATAATCAGATAATAATAATACTTAATAATATATTAAATAAATCCTCACACTAAGTAGCATCAGCATACTAATATTATATATAAAATATTCATATATCACTACAATATCTATATTAACCAAATTCTAATAAGATTAGATTTTGAATTAAATATATTTTCGTATCCCCTCACAATATTATTGAATGAATTTAATATTTGGTATAATTATAAATTATATGCATATAAAATTTCTTATAATTATAATTATAAATATATAATGAATCAATATAATTTAAATAAATAATAATAATAATAACTAAATAATAATAATCTATTGAATTTAATGTTAATGTCCATAATAAAATAAACTACGTAAATAATAATAATAAAAAATAATTATTAACAGATACCTTATTTAATTAGTAATGCATTTAATTTGCTCTCTTATTAATCTAAAAAATTCCATAAACCTTAATGATTAGCAATAATTAAACTAACGATAGTTATATATTATTTTATCAATGTATTAATTTATATTTTACTTATATTAATCAATACTTTTCATTTAATTTGATTATTATTATTTAATTTAAATTTATTATTTAATATTATTATTAATCTATACCTCATATGTTTACGAATCTCTCTCTCTCGAAATCGCTCCATAATCGAACCTTTATAAAAAATGGGAATAATGTAATTTAAAATCAATTTAAAAATCATGAAGAATTTTGAACATTTTTTAGTTAATTTGAATCGCAGAATAATAATAATAAAAATAACTCGTGCCTCATTAGTTTTTATTTTCCTTTTTATTCCCATTATAAATATAAAATAGAAACAATATCTTAAATTTTCCTTTACTATATTCTTGTATCAAAACTAACCGACAATCAAATTTTTACTTTAATTAAAAACATTGAGCTAGGGGAAATTGTTTATAAATCTTTTTTTATCTTTTCTTTATGATGTTTAACTCCTGCTCTGCGCATAACGTCAGAAATTTCACAGTAATCGTAGTGCAAATCTTAGATAGCCTACAATTATTACGTAATCCGTTTATATAAGATCAAGCAATTATTATTCATCAATCAAATATTGAAATTATTTTATCAAAAATATCATAAACGTTGAGACTGAGTCTCATTTCATTATCTTTCACCTTAGTAACTGATCTTTTTTGATTCCATCCGTGTACGTTAATTGTCCGAATTTGAATGAACATATTAATGCTATAAATTATCTGATAAAAAATTATAGATCTATTTCTCCAGATGTGTATACCCTGCAGTGAACACTACCTACATAATGTCCACCTGTCCTGTAAATCATATGTGAATAAAAATTTTTCACGACTCGCTAATTTTTTTATTAATTATCCACCGTTAATCTCAATTTTTAAGTATGCGTGCACATTCTGAATAAATTGTTTCAACATAATTAATGACCGCGTTTTAATTAAAATGGAGTATTAATACGGTAAGTTTCGATCTATTTTTTATATTTTTTTATTATATATATCATTACTATTATTACCATCCTTCCTCATTTAAGGCCTTGCCTGTCGTTTGCTACTCCTCCAATGTCCGATTAAACACTGGAATTGATTCAAACTCTCAGAGAGACTTCTCCTTTTTTTTATATGTTGCCTCGACTTCTATATTCATGCCTATTCAAACAAACAATTCTCATGTGTTTTCATATTGTGCAGCGGATTCATCTGGAAACACTATTGATTACAAGAGGCATCAAGGTGTTTGGTCCCGCAGTTCCAATACTTATGCAATTAGAATATATAGATTCATTCTTCCCGAGCGAAAAGTTGTATCGACTAAGCGAATGTCAACTTACATCTGTCGACCAAATCATTGATGAGATCTCTATATTTAAATCTTAAAATCTATTAGGAGAGTTAAAACTGACTGAGGTTCTATTATATGGCTATGGGGAGGAAGTAAGGTGTTGAAAAATTGATCTATTTCCATTATATTATAACTATTGAAAAGAATCGAGAATGAGTGAAATTTTTGATATCTGCACTCGACTTCACAAATTTGATAGAAATTTTTGCTACTGTGCATATTCTATATCATAACTTTGTTATTCCAAGCTTAGCCGCTTCCTAACCCCAAAATCATCCTTGGAAGGCACATCAAACACGATGAAGGTTACTATATCTCTCTTTATTACACCCAACAAACAATTTTCATTTTCAAGTTCTTCACTGCTCACTCCCTCCTATAATTGCTCTTATTCTCACTTTATTCTATCCCTAATTGTCTAATTTTATATTCCTTCCTTATTAATAAACTTCCTGGTATATTGAACCTAATATAGGTTTGTTTTGACGCTTCATTAATTTGGTCCCTATAGTAGTAGGTGATCATAAATCTCATGAACGTAATTTCTAGATGAATCATAGAGAGAATATCGCCTTTTTCTTCTTTTGCGTCTCTACGAGTGGAGTCTCCACCACTTCTTATACAGTACAATTATCCTATAACTATCCCTCTCGACGATGGAGGTGGACGAATTACAATTCCTCAGACAGCATACTTGCTTATCTGGACTATGTTCTGTAGTAGGCTAGAGCTCAATGGTCGACAATGTAGTTAATAGGTTGGCTCACTTCACTACCATCATTATCTCTTGCCGGTCTACCCTTACTCTCACTTATCTCTTGCAGACTCATGCTCTAGATTGACATAGCACGTACGAATGAAAGTCCGTATAAAATCACCCGTAAGCGTAACTCCTTCCTACTCTTTTTCAATCACGCATAAAATGTTAATATACATTCGAAATCAGTTATGCGCACTAAGCTTCACAATAGATGAACTAATGTCAGACCGTGAAATATAAATGATTAGAAGGAGAGACCTGATTAATTTGTATTTTACAATATTGAGATCTTAATTTATGATATTGCCTCACGCTATAGTGACTGATAACAAATGAAAGAGAAAGAGGTTGAGAACTGAGTGGTGTGGTGATGTGAATGTGATGTAATGTTAGGCTGAAATCGTGAGAACGGGAATGCTGTGGAAGGTGACTAGAACTCAAGATAGTGAAGAAGAGTCGCTGAATTTCTGAATGAAGATTACCTGTCCAAGTGACACAGAACTTATAGGTGATGGATCCTCTTTAGTTTTATGTATGCTATATAATATACCAATTCTACCGCCCTAAAGTACTATGAAATCTTAAGATAGTAAAATTTAATAGATTCAGATAAAGAGTCAGTTATGCTGTGGTCTTGTGGAATTATCATGACTGTATCCTATTAATATGAAGATACATAATAATATATAGTATATGATATACATATATATACTGGTGAATAGACTCATGAGCATAAACTGAATGATATTGTTTTGCTAGATAGAGAGTGACGCGTTGAGGAACTTTCTAGGTTACTCTGATATGCTTGATTGGGTATAACCTTAATAATGGTTTAGTAAAGGAATCAAATAAAAACGTGGATTGACTATTAACGGGTTTTTGGTACTGGATCGTGACGTTTCAGTGAAAATAGAGTAAATTAATAGGTAAGGTCAACTAACCGGTGACTCATGATTCTGGATATATCATGAAGGAGATATAAGGTCTGTGTTCATGCATGCTCTACACTGTTAATACTTATACTTCAGAATCCCATAAGGAATTTTATATAGTTATATTAGAGTTAGTAGTAGGTATTTGAGTCGCAAGATGGTACAGCATAGATGAAAGCTACTGATCTGTATTTCTGTGAACCGTTGCACGTTGAATGAACAGTGTATTCAAGATGGGTTGAAGTTATGTCATAGTACTGTTAATCTAGTACGAATGGGACCGTTAGGTGTGGAATTTTAGTATTATCCACGTAGTATCATATATATTTTCCTGTTATTCTCTCATAATGATAATTAAATTATACCTAAATTATAGTGGGGGTCATCATATAATAGGATGGATAAAGATAAGGCTCGTAAGGATAAAGAAATCTCTCAAGAAATACGCATGCTGATAAGTATAAGAGCATCTAATAGAGAAAGTTTCAAAAGCTCCGACTTTGCAACATAAATCTAAGTTGCAACTTCAAAGTATTAGACACTAACGATTAGAAGACTATTCGTGTACAAAATTACTACGATCACCGAAAAAAAATGGACAATGGCATAGACAGTCATCTAGATCCAGTAGTAGTAGAGAAGTTATTGTGGACTATGCCTAAAGTAAGGACAATACAAGCAATATAAACTTAATAGTCAGTAAGAGGACCAATGATAAGAATGCATTCGATAATGCAACTAGTAGAGATATAAAAGTTAGTAAATGATTCTGTCACATACAAATGATTAACGGGAAGGTGAATTGATGTATTCGTAGAAATGGTAAACTTTGGATCATCATTGACTTTCCCTATAATATGATTAGATACATAAATGATGTATAATGGGAGTCAATTGCGGAAAAATATAATACTATATCATAATAATATCATAACTCATAACACCAATATAAAGTGGTGTCAAGTCAGGCCACGAGTATGTAATGGTATAAATACTACGATGGGAGCTGCTGGAGTAGGAGAAGCGATAAATGAGAAATGTGAGAAAATGACGATTTCACCTCCTGTCTATACTAATAATAATAACCACATCAACTATGCAGTTAATTTAAATCAATTGTATGGCCTTTACGCGTTTTTTCCCCAATAGGTTATTTTGTCCATGTGTTGTTATTCACGCATAATACCAAATGGTTTATTACATAAAATTTTAATGATTTTAGATAGCGGCTGTGTGGTGGGAGAGTGTAGACTTGAATATAAAGTATAATAAAATCCCACTGCGATGTGGGCGCGGCCGATGACTTGAGAATGAGCCGCAAGAGAACTTTTTCTTGAGACAAACGCATCCATATCTGTTTGGGCGTGAGAGATTCAAGACACTGCACTTATATTGATAGTTTGAGTGTGTGAACTCTTTACTAATAGTCGCTATGCCCACACTCTGACTTGGATCTAGCTCACGTGCAATCCGAACATATCGATGAAGTGTGTATTTCGCACTACGAGGGATCGATAATATATCAATAATTTGTCAATAATAAACTATAACAGCCGGACTGCCCTTCAGATGGAGCTTGCACGCCACAGCCAGCAGAACTCGTAGGAACATTGTATCCGAGAGATACCATCGCGCGCTACTGAAGAGAAAGGTGGTACATATTCCCCTGTTCATTACTATTCTGTAGAAACCAGAAAAGAAGCTATACACTCTAGACTCTTGTCCTCATCAACAGACATTCTCCTTGCTAAGTTAGCTAAGATTAACATATCCCTCTCTACAAACACAAACACGAAGGTAAAATTCTCCAACTCTATGAGCTTGCTACTGCAGTCGAGTTGTTGGGCACTCTGCTATAAGTTGCTGCCGCAAAATACCATAATAACAGCGCGCTTTCGTTGAAATAAGGGGCCACACAACCTATGTGCTCGAAACTGTATTTAAGTTATGCAATAACAGTAACTATTTACGGGTTTAGCTTAGCATGATGTGCCTGTACAGAGAATACTTAGTTGATTCTGTAGAGTCCTTTACAGATCAGTACTCTTGAGCCATCTTTTTCTGCCCCTGAGCAAGACATCAGAGATGATTCTGTATAAGCCGAGACACCCTATATGTGCAACGCTATTGATAATTTCTACCGTTAAATGCTCTCCAAATGAAAGGACACAGGCTAATAGTATCTAGTAATTCATCTTATGTTACATCATAGTAGATGGGGGCTCATGGTATGGAAGTGAAGTGAGAGCGCGTAAAAAATATCTGTATATGGAAACTTTGTAGTCAGACATATAAAGCAAGTGGAAGATTACGAAGTGCCAAGTAGTTCCCCGCTATTCATAAGGAAAAATATAGTGAGAGCATCATTTGGTATAAGTGATTAGTACAAACATTCTTTGTGAAATTTGTTGAATTGAAAGATAGACGACACGCTTTAGAGTAATTACAGTAATGATAAAGTAAAGCGTCTCTTAGCAATACGTTGTGTGCAATTAGACGAGAAGTATAGTATTTAATAGAGTCTGTATGTTTAAAATTAGTAGCTAATTGTCATATATCACCAGAGTAAAGTAGTGTAATTGGTGATTAAAAAGATAGTAATATCATGGTATCTATAGACCATGATTAAAAACTTATAATATAAAAAGACATTTGTCGAATGTGTGATCAAATGGATATTTCACTATAACTCGATGTATAAGCATATGGAAAACTTATTTAAAATATGGAATTCGAACAATAAAGATCGAAGAAATGCATAATTAAAAATGAAATGCAAACATCATCACGTATGAGAAGGAAATAAATAAGATAAAATAATAGTGTACAAATAAAACAATAGTTATGAGGAAAGAGTAAAGATATGAATTGGGACACTTAAAGCTCGAAATAGAGTCATCTGTACAAAGGTTTAAAGATAATATAAGAAAACGACTTATGGTGGGATTCTTAGACTCAACTTTATGTAAAATAAAGATGGGGATGTTCTTTCGTGTACTGACAAGAGTAGAAGTGGAACCGTCCCCGAAGGATGTGAGAACATACACTGATTCATCAAAGAAACCGTGAAAGATAACTATCTTGGGCTAAAATGTTTTTCTATAAATAATATACAGCTCATTTTTATAAAATCAATATTAATTATAAATATTTCCATAAACATGTGAATTAATCTATAGTGCACTTTAGGTGTATTGTATGATGAAATTTTACAGCGAATATTATTGTGAAGGGGCAGATAAGTGGCATGTGTGAAAAAAGTTGAGACTGATATCCAGCAGAATGAAAATTAAGCTATAGTGGGATGGTAGGGGGGGGGTTACTGAAAATTAGACTCATATGTTCATGATATCGTGGAGGTAAAAGGTAAGATTTTAGAGTTACTGAATTGAAAGTTGTGTAAACATATATATAGTACTTCGCATCCGATCAATTTTAGAGCATGTACGTTTCGAAAGTAATTGAGCAGGGAGAAGCTTTAAGATAGTAAACTCACTTAGATGGGCAAGGATTATAAAGTTCGATCATGAACTACTGCGAGAATACTATAAGATGGATATTAGCTTTTAGTGAGAAGTGTTTAATTAAAGTTAAGTTGAATGATAAATAGTATTGCTGCTCTCTCTCTGGACTTAGTGTAAAGACCGGGAACGAGTATAAACATAAATCATGTCTAGAAGAGACTACAGCAAGACGGTAACTCTATGAGAAAGTTGAGTAGAAGATTGTAAAAAGTCACATTCTCACACGATTGACACAAATGATATCGAGACAAACAGAGAGAAGACTCAACAATTTTATTATATCTTAGGATTTTTATGAATCATTGTACAGATCTGTATATTACAATTTAATCGAATCTAACACCTATGTGGGAGCACTCTCAATTATGATGTGGACAGGTGGGTCTAGAATGAGATATGAATCTCGTGTGTTGTGTATTGTAGATGACTATTTACTGACTCTGAATGATGTAGTCTAACGAAGCTCAAATTGTATTGGTGAGAATCACGATAGAACCGCTACAATTTACGAGATTAGCTGCTGACATCTGTTATATAATTAATCCTAATGTGAGTGTAATGTGTGAGAGTTCAATTCTTATTAATATTAATCGATCTGATGCACGCTTCTAGACAGGATGTCTATGATCTGCCTTCGGCTGTTTTTAATTATATCATTATTATGCGAGATTAGGATATATAGCGTATGATGAATAAAGAATTTATAGCAGGATATGGGTATATATGATAGGTTATAGGTCAGTAGACAAGGGAGTTAGAATTACGTGCTCAAAACTCACGTAGTACGGAGGTTGCAGTAGGTTGACTCAATCTGATAAATAGATTTAAAGTTTGTAGAAAGATGAAAGAGTGAGGCTTTGCTTACATTGAGGTGTACTGTAATAAAAGGTAAGTGGGAGTATAAAAATATAATTTATTGAATATAGATAAAAGCATAAGTGATTACCTATAGGTAGGTATGAGTTTTAATCAATAGAAAGCTCAGAAGGAAGTAAAGTAACATGTAATACCAAACATGGAGAGCAAGTATCCATGGAGTATCCAATAAAAGTGGAATTAATGTAAATAACGGTAAATCAAAGTTGAGTGTGAAACAATAACGGTAGAGAAATGAAGCTAGAGTAAGACTAGGAAGTACGCATTTATATTTATGTTTCGAAGACAAGCGACATGGTAACAACTCGTCTTAAATTGACTAAGTTTGTATTTATGTAGTTCACTAGTGTCTTGGTCTCAAGATGCGATCTTCGTTGTCTCAACATGTATGAGTTGAGTAGGAGCTGAACGCTTCTCCTACTGAGGTTTGTGATAAATAGATATAGGTATAAAAGCTAAAGGTGCAATCTTCTTATCGTAATGCCGTTAAATCTTGGTGCTTACTTAGTTTAGTGTCGAGAAAGAATTGATAAACATGTAATAGAATAATACTATTATAGAAGAACTGATTAATTGCGAGTATGTGAAAAATGGGGCCAGTTCAAAACGTTAGTAAATAACTTTTTACAATTGTTTGAGAGAAAGGACTTACGATCCATTTGCAAGTTATAATAGAAATAAGATGATAGTATCACTTGGATATAACACTAAAATTAATTAAATTCTTAAAATAGTATGGTAGATTGTACTATAGTGTATTCTATAGTTACAGTGATAGCATTTGGTGAATAAGCACCGGCTGGAAAACCATAATAGATAAAATGTGACCGTATCTAGATTTACTATACCTCTCAAGTATTAGTCTCTGTGAAACGGATCAGACCATCAACGAATAGGTGCTATATTATTATAATATATAGTTATGTAACATATAATAGTAGAGTGAATGAGCGTCAGTTTTAGTTTAACGTAACAACGAGGCCATTGTGAGTGTGTTGTCTGGCCTGGACTCAGGCGAGTCATTGAGCCCTTGAATCCATGTTTTCGAAGGCATATACTCATCAACACCGTGTTGTGAGTCTATGTAGCGTAATGTCAGAGGCCTCAGATAAGTATTGATGTGTGTTTATTATTGCTCGAATACGTACCCCTAGGTTTAATATTTAAAGAGGTTAAGGGGGACCTTCATAGCTGTTCACTAATACCTTATAAAGTTCATAATCAATTACTATATAAAGGTAATATTTCCTTTCATTGCTATGCAACCATGCTTTAGCGATAAATCCCATACTACCACCTAAATACGTATATATACTATCACACACCCTGTGGAAGGAGCCGTCAGCAGATTATCATGATGATAGATGATGAGGACGGGATGGTAAATAATGAATTTATTATTATGATTATTATAATATATATTCATTACAATTTATATTATTATTATCTATTATTATTATTATTAATTATTATATTCATTATTATCTATTATTTATGATCATTATTATTATTATTATTTATTAACTTATTATCTATTATCTATTATTATTATATCCCCTATTCCTTTACCAGACTGGCCAGGTAACTCTGCCTCACATGGCACTGGAAACAGTAAAATAATATAGTTAGTAGAAGAACTATGACGCTACTACCAGTCAAAATAGATCTCAATAAATTCCCACCCTACAGCACTTATAACACCCTGAACATCTCCCATACATTTTTTTTAATATCACCCTATACATGTAGGATGAACTACGTTCAGATACACCAACTACGTAGAATAACAAACTAACCACCCTAAGTGAGTATATTTACCGCTTCTACGCGAAATATATATAGCTCTACGAACCGGTAATATTTCCTCATTACTATATACACGTGAGCACATCTCAGTATACAATTAGATATGAGATATATTACATTCCACTTGAACCCATGTGATGATTGAGTATATAAAGTACCTAACATAACCTACCTACTATCCTTCAACAAATAACATCCTGCTCATAATATTCACTATCATTACTACTTATTATCATCTTATTTAATGCACCTATTCTTATTTACCCCTCTAAATTATCTAAGTTACCTAAATCAATCTACCACATTTCCTCTATCTCTCCAGGTGCACTTATCTCTATTTATCTAGTAAATCATACTCAAATCCATACTATATATATCTATATCCGAGATCTCTCACAAGGTACCGATACGTAACTTTTCCAGCGCCACACCTCGCACATATATAATATCCGTACTATTAAACTACTAATATCTTAACTATCTGCCTGAAGTAGACAGATATTTCTTTGGTTCCTATTCCGTTTAGTTCCTGAAGAAACCCAGCTCAATCAATAATGTATATCTCTCGCTATCATATTTTTTAATTAAAGTGATTTTACCCTATCTTCTTTACCTCTCTCAAATCTGCTCTTATTCTTTATCAGCTACCACACATTCACATTAACTTCCATTTACCCCCTAGTCAATGCGTTCAACTATTTATTCTCGTCTTTTATCTCAATTATTCGGTTATTCAATTATCCTTCTACACCACGACTAACAGTTTGGGCCCACTAAACAAGTTCTTTGGTCACATTCTAAAAAACAATAAGTACTCGGACACCTTCTTGAATAGGAGCTCTTTCTTATACTCTCTTTGCATTCATAGATCACCACCTTAGTTAGTTCACCTTACTCTAAAGTCATGATATTCTATACACACGCTACTTAAAAATAAAGCAAAACCCTTCCCGCGTGCACTGGTTTAACGACACTCCTAGCGGTCACTTACATACACATTACAGTTCCTGGGTTACCACCAGCCATCTCCTTCTCCCAAACGATCTTAAATTGCATCTGCAAGGGCCACCTTACTCCTATACCCATCACACCTATACACTTTCTACAGTATGTAATATTTGCTGTCTATCATGTTAAAATATTTTGTCCTTTTCTCATCTTTCCAACTAATTCTTTCATATTCCAGGCTCCGACATACAACTAATTCTTATCCACAATCTCCGAATCAAAGCTGCTCTCCAGGATTGCCTCATCCCATACTTATCCTCGAAACATAAATCAGTCACATCTCGAGAGGACTGTCATGTGCTCACAATCATCAGCGGTATACTTTTTGTGACGCGTTTCTTTAGACATGAACTTCTTCTTTTTATATTTGTATTCTATTATGGGATTATTCATTCACAGTTCCCGGTATTTTATTTATGCTAAGTTTTGTATCAGTCGTTAAATGCATTTGTTAACCTTATTAACATTAGATATTCTGTCATATTTATATATTTTTATGTGAAAAAACGCGATATCTTTTTTATTAAGACAATTTCACATCGCTTGAAAGACAACCATACACAACCCTACCACGATTAAAAATATGCGAGGTGGCAACAGTACAGCCGCTCCAGTCTGAGTGATTTGGGAGTCCGTTCAAAGCTCTATCTGAAGCTCCTGGTCATTTTCTCTCATCAATGTGTTCTTCTTGTATCGGATCAGCAGGATCGTCTTTATTATCGAGGTTAGACTACTGTTTTCTCGTGGTGATACACTCTCTGCAGAGTTTTCCCCAAAATATCAACATTACATTGTTGTGCAGCATAGCGAAAAAAGGAAGACCTAAAAGGATATTAAACTCCGGCACTACTACGTGACTACCAGCTTAGCCCCTTTAGCAATTAATAATTTATTTATTTTAATATTTTTTTTTGATTAAAATTTTTATGTACAATATTTAGGCTGCAATTAGTATACTTTTACAATTGAATATCAATTAATACTTGTATTATTAATAATGTTTGGGATATTATTATTATCATCATAGTGATTATTTTATTATTTTGATTTATTATATTATTTATTTTATATATTATTATATGTGATTTATTGATTTATTATTATTTTACATTTATAAATTACCTCAGTTTTCTGATTATTTTCTTGTGTTTCGTGTTTTGTATAATTTATTTGAGACATCTGTAAAGATTTTTATCAAGTGCTTAATTTGTTTTGTGGGTTGTATTTTTACTTGCGTCTATTATAATGAGTAGTCTTATTGTATCATTCAGAAATTTTTTTTAGTTATTAGATATGCTTTCTGTGCATGTAATCTTAATTTGACTTTAACGTCTTACACATATCTTATGTAATTTAGCAATTCTTCTTAGCTATCTAGTATTATTCATTATTATTAGTAGTAGTAGTATAAAGTCGGTTATGTATGATGATTTTGCGAGCTACTAATTTCTCTGTAAAATATCGCACAAAGCATAATCAGAACGTTAGAGCGCGAATACATTCTTTATAACAATACTTAGTCTTCATAGTGCTAATTCTCGTACCATATTAAGCACTTTATAATATCACATCTGCCCCTGCACATAATTCTATATACTCCACTTGAAGTCCCTATGTAGGTGTCGTTATGTTAATTTAATAATAACATATTAATCTTGTTTATTATATAAGAAACCACTTAATAGTTATCAAATTTATCCTTATACATAACTAAGCTAGAGTCTCAAAATAATTTAATTAAATTAAAATAATTAATAATAATAAATAATAATATAATTGAATGATACATATATTAATATAAATAACTAATTATATAATCAATAATTAAATAATTTTATGATACATATTTATTTAACGAACATCTATTACTCAAAAAGACTAAAATAAGTAAATAAAATTACTCATATACTGATAAATATCCACCTACATATACTAGGTTATTCTAATTTAATAACGTCAAGCTTACATAAATATGAAGAACTTGTTAATGCCAAATTATACTTTTCAATTGATGTCAGTATAACTAATTATATAATAACTTGACCCTGAGCGCGTGAGCAATAAAAAATCTAAAATCAAAAAAGAAAAATATCTAGATATATGCTAGAAATAGCACGTAGAGACAAAAAAATTAAATCTCAAAACAAATCAGTTTTCACTTATATAGGTACTAAAATTATATAGGTAATTATTATATAGGTAATGAAAATTGTTAATTAATGAATTATGTAGATAGAAACATTATACATTTCTACGTTGTATTTTCAATATCTTATCAATAGTGTGATGTGTATGTTACATTCTTTTACTCTTAAATAATTGGAACAGGTGAGTATTTCAGCTGCATATTCACATAATCAGATAAAATAAAAAATAAATAATTTATATTAATTAATATTATTAATCAACATAAATTTTAATAATAATTTTTTACACAAAATGTTCGCCATAGAGATTGTGATGCACATGAAAGTCTTATCAATAATTCATATTTAAACACTTTTTAACCATCATAACAATAATTTAATCACTAATAATGCGTGAATAAAGTTCATTTAATATATATGTAATTTGAATATTTCTTTAGATATATGGTAATCTAAATGCAATTACAGTAACTCATTAAATTACATAAACTATTTATTTGAATAAGTTTATATATATATAGTATAATATGAGTCAATTATACAAAAAAAAAATAAGCTCATTCATAAAATAACAGGGTTTAATTTTATCAATTACATTAGACACACGTCAATACTATCTGCATAATGATAGTTATATTGACGCGGTTTACATTATATTTGGTATATTTATGATATAAAATAATAATTCAAGATTAATATAGATAAAAATTTAATTTAATTTAAAGTATTATAAATACTTTATTAATTATATATAAAGGATATTGTAAAATATCTAACATTAATTTATATAGCCAAATAAATTGAATTAATTGCACGTAGTTAGTATTATGTTTCTCGAAGATAAGAAAAGATTGATTTCATAGATGTGCTAAATTCATTAAATTGCTTACGTAATCTACTGCTGTTTATGTTGAAAATTATTTAAATTTCATAATAACTCATTTCTTTTAAAAATACACACATAAATTATCAATCTCTATCATCCAAAGTGTACCGATATATTGTTATTATTATGTCTTTATGCATTCAAAGAATTTTTAAAAAATAACTGAATTCTATTTTGGAGGTACTACAGATATATAATTATGTTTGAAAAAGTTTTAATTATCACGTCATAGCGTAACCAGAAATATGATAATAAAATAAATAATAAAAAATGCAAGATTAGCTCTCCATTTTTCTTACCGTAAATTACTATGTATTTTGTGAGAAATATTGAACTGCATACTCTCATGATACCAAGGGATATAATACAAATAATATATAGGATAACTATATAGCTTACTCAAATCTAGAGGTATAAGTGGTTCTACTCTAGTATTAATCATTTATCCATAAGGCTTAAGATTCAACATTACTGTTCTAGATAAACTTATATGAGAATGAACATAAATAATGTATTATTCCTCCATTAACTGTTATAAATTGTTGATGTAGCCAGAAGATAGGAGCATAGACAGGCATAATATACTTACATTTGACATTCATCGCCCAATAAGCACTGTAATATCAGATAAAAGGTAAGATGATTAGTTAGAGATATATATTAGATGTCACTCTAACTCAGTAAGCCTCGAGAATAAATGTCTTTACTAAAATATTGACACATTGAAGTGATAGTATATAATAATAAAAAGACTTAGCTGTATATACTTTTTCAGATACTATTAATTATTTATGCAAATAGGGTTGGATCACGTATGTCACAAAATAATTTAATGCCTCATGCACTTCATAAAATATTCACAAAGTAGAGTAAATTACAAGATTCACGCACCAAAGAACTAGTATACCTAATATGTTGCATCTGTCAACAAAAGTAGACAATCAATTCTCTGATAGCTGTAGAATTCATAATATGTAAACGATCATTTCTTTCGTCTAGAAGACTTAATAGGTCAAATTGTTTAGATAGAAAATTCTATCTTTGCTCTGCGTACATTAAGATTTTTTTACTTTAATATCTTTTGTATTTACGCCGATGATTTTCATTATTACTCTGGAGTTCATAAATTTTTACATTCGAATTATTATTTGTTTAGATTCTTGTTTTTATTTTTTCTTTCGTAAGATTTATCCGAAACCAAGATATTAAACTTGTTCAGCTTTGTATGACTTTTATATATTGCTCGCATAGACAAAACCATGTGATGTTGCAATCAATAGAACTATTTGATGGACTTTTTTAAGGTGTAACTGTTGTGCGTTTTTTTTACTTACAGGTCTTTAAGGGGTAAAAGTAGTCTTGTATCATCTATAATTAGACTCCCTAATTTTTAAGCAAGGAGATTAGTTTAGTTACTTTGTCTACTCCTCCAAACTATCTAGAGAAATGAGTAAGCTGGAATGATGTCATCTCATGAGTACACAAATATATATTGTGTGGAAGGTGAATGCCAAGAAAAGAAGTATCTAATCACCGAGCTGGATTTGACTATTCCTAGATTTAACCTAATAAATATACGTCACAATAATTGGAAAACTAAGTAGCCTGTAAAAAGAAACTATCATTATAAAGATATCAGTAAAAAGCTCAAAGAAAATAGATATATTATACAAAATAAGGATTACTCATGGTGAAATAATAAATTGTATGAAAACGTGTTAACAACAACGAGGTAAACCAAAAGAAATGGAACACCAAGCTTAAATGCGAACAAGGAGATGCAGCTCAGACAAAACATCCATGTAAAAGCCACCATCGAGGTAATGAACTTTAAAGAGCATAGAACATATATACCTCAAGAAAAAAACAGTAGGTTTGAGAATCAACTCTTCTATGACACAGACTGAGTGATGCAGAAAGTGAAAAACTTTGAAGCTTGGAAGACAGGTCTGACAACAAAAAAACAATAGAATAATAATTTAATAATACATTATATGAATAATAAATGACCGTAATAATATGAATAAAAAGTTTATTTCAAGTAGTAAGAAAAAAAATGAATAAAATAATAAATAAATAATAACTATTGATAAAATAATAATAATAAGCAATAAATAATTACAAATATAATAATGAATACCTTATTAAATCTAAATTGAGAGTTAATAATTAATAATAATAATAATAAATAACTAAGTGCTTCCGTGGTCGTGTTGTAAAAAGGCAGAAGAGAGTAAGTGGGTTTAAAGAAAAATAATTGAATTGGACTTAGTGGTGGATACAGCAACCGGCAGATCAATCCTGATCCCTTGATTCCCATGTTATGACTCTCTCCCATGGCGAGAAAGAATTAAGTTACTCCTTGCTCTCCTCTCTAGACAAAGAAAGTCGTTGTCATGGAACCTGATCAAAGTCAAAAGTATAATTACGCATTTCATCACTTGCCACGTGCATAAATGTGTGTCAGTCATAACATGACGTGAAAGGCAGTTTCCGTTAGAACGTTGTGGGGATCTGGAGACAGGGGATTATTAGGTGATTATCGCGTAAATTAACGAAGTAATCATTCTCTGATTGTGTATTGTGTCGGGAGATTCAAGTCGCAAAAGCAAGGAAGAGTAGATTGATTGACACTGTTGCCAAAATGAGAAGAGTATTATTCATAGCTTGTGTCATGCGTATCAGCTGCTGGTGTCGTTACTTAGACAGAAAAGCACTTGAAGGCGGGACAGGTGTGTGCGAAGTCTTTTATCTAACTTGAATTGTACGGTCAGTGAATATCGTATACTACACTTATCAACGATATCTTCAGTATTCTACAGTAGACATAGGTTAAGCGCACTCTATACCTCGTTTATCTTTACAACCTCACACTCCAGGATGCTGCGGAAGATAGTGATATAAGGCTTGTAGAGGAAAGTATATATATATTAATATAAATTTAAACTCTCACTCTTACGGACTGTGATTCATATGAATTATAGGTACCTAAATTAGTTTATACTATATTAGATATAAGATTTGTTTGAAGTCTACTTTCAGTAAATAAATTGGGTTATACTCAGCTAGGCATAAATGAGTGTAAAAGATGTGAACTGCCTATAATGAATTTGTATTATATATATATATAAATTTCTTACTCAACCGACAAATTAATTATTGTTAGTATCTAGTGCTACGTGATGACATAACGAGCTCGCTAGACTTTAATTCTTATAAATAATGAGTATTAATATAGAATATAATACCTCCGAATCAATCGATCCTTTATTTTACCCATAGTACATAGTAGAGGCGGAATAATAGTCAGCCTATAAAACTACCTAGAAGCACCATGGTAACGATGATATTGTGAGATCTCGCTGTTCACTTACATTCGGCAGAGAACGAGTAGATGAATGGTAGATTAGTACATAAGATACAGAAATCATTATAGACACTTTAGTCGAAACAGGTACAAGCCACCCAGCACTCTCACCGCATAACGCCTCGTACATAACCTTATTTAGAAGTGCGAACTAAAACGTCGAGCTCAGGTGTCATAGAATACTACACAGCACATAGATGAGCTACACAGGGTGACTCGTAACGGCTACCATATTCACCCCTAAATCACGACCATCCACACAGTACGTCCACAAGTGTAGGGTTTATTAACACCTTGCCGCGAAGTTTAGGTAGGGGAGTCCCAAAAACCTATACTGGACCAGCCGCCATAAAACTCAAAAAGCTCCCGCCATTCACTTCCTTTTATGCAGCCTTGTAATTCATCCAAGCGCTTCTGCCAATAGCTCACATATGTTACTCATCAGATACCAAGACACTGTATCCGGACCTTCTGAGCTCCCAGACCTGGCTTGAAGTCACACTTTTCACTTTTTCTTACAGTCCCTACCTCAGTGACTCGGTCGGACTCGTCACTCGCGACAGGGAACACGCGAACTCCTTAATCCTATTCTATAATAGATTCGACCTTAACCAGCCGACTGTCATTCATCCTTTCCACATGGACCAAACCATCTCAACGCTACCTTTGGCAACTAATAAATAATAAAGATACAGAGGAAAGACAAAGAAGAACCCACCAATCTCGAAAGGAACCGCTGGGCAACGCCTGTTCATATTATCGTCCGGTAATCTCATCCTACAGGAAAAGATAATAGTAATGCTCTAACGCACCAGCTTCTAGGTTGTCTCACAACCAACACCTAGCTCCTCTTTACTTCCTCGTCTATTCTCTTCTATACTTAGTTATCAATTTTCATTTTCACACCTAAACTACAGCTGTCTGACGAACGTCTTAAGAACATATATAAATTATTAACTTGCCTAACCATTATTAACTACTTTTTAAAATATTTCAATAATTTGTGATAAATATATAATAAAAATACGGAGTATCTCAGCTAGTACCTAATGACAATATTAACTTCGTTAATATAGTTATAAGCGGTTATTAGTAATATGTATTGCTATGATTAGTTATAATCAAGAAGAAGTATATACGTTATAATCAGCATAAAGGTGTGTAATAGTGTATATTATAACAGTATATATATAAATATATATATATATTATATAATATATTAAGAGGGAAAATACATAATCCATAGAGATTGGTATATATGTGAACAGTAACTCATATGAAAAATTTTTTCGTGAAGATTCTTCTCGCTTGTTCTTGAAATTTAGGCCTTAACAATCAACTAAAAACAATGTCGACTCTACTAAAGTATAAGATTTGCCTCCCTCCTATACTTTCCCTCTTCTTTTGTTAGCTTCTGACGGAGTGTTTGTTACTTGCACCTTTGATATGCTAAACGCGTGCCTAGTTGTTCTCTCAAACTCTTGTGGGCGCCTAGTATGCATTTCAGTTTAGATGATTCGGAAGCTATAACCTCGGCCTAGTCCATGCTATCTCTCCCAACTCGCTTTGTATTGTTTGTTAACATTGTTACATTTGTAGCACGTGCTTCGAACCATGGAATTAATTGAATCTTTTCCTCGCCGGGACTTTAGAAGTGACTACATACGAAAGTTCATAGTTCTTAACTACCCGGTTTTTCACTCTCACAGACCAAAGCTCGCGAAGTGGGTACCGAAGATGAACTAGATTTGAGGTGTCTCTACTGAAGGCTCTCATTCATCATCTCAACTCACTGCCTATGGAGTTGATATGCTAACGATTACGTCATCCAAGAGAGAACTGTATCGAACTTTGGAATATCTCTTTTTTTCCTTCTTGCATGTGTGCGCAAGTATAGTGCACTAGATGCTGCAGACTCTAATGGCCGGAAAACAAAAATAGTAAACTCGACTACTGAGGCCTCTACTCCTATACGTTCATAATTTCAGAATTCGGGGCTCGTGGATCTCCGTGCTTCTTTGTAAAGCCGTCTGACGAATGGATGTATAGCTTTCTCTGTAGCATAACTAAGAAACAAAAATCGTTTCTATTACTTATAGGTTACATTGTCCAAAAGATGTCGATTACTCAAGGTCTATCAATTGAACAAGAAAGGAGGAGTAAAGCGAGCACCAGTGGTACTTCGTGTGCTACAGATCTATTCTCCAATCTGGAATCATAGTATGTACATGATGAAGATGAGTGCCAATATCCTCAGCGCAGCATACAGCACAAGGATGCGTGAAGTGTGCATGTCAGCAGCTGCTTCTCCGGCTCAATTATAGGCGATTTCTTTCACATTACATAATGATGAATGTGTTTGCTAGTCAGTCAGACTCGATAGCAAAACTTTCAGCAACATATTAGAATTCCGTGATATAGTCTGTGTGCTCAGGCTCTCGGCACTATAACGACATCAAAGAGACTTATATCCAAAGTATTGAGTCTGAGCACAACTTTTCTGATTTTTAATCCTGGTCTCCTCTCCATTTTGTATAAATATGATATAACTATTACTATTAATACTAGATATTTCTCTATATGAATTGACATATAGATTCGATATTATGCAGAATGCCTGTTGGAAGATAAGGTGCAAGGCACGCGTGCTTTAGTTAGATATAGTATATAGAATAGTGATAACTATCCATACTATATTTGTTCTCGCGTCCGTAACTTATTGATGTATTGTGGAAGGAAAGATATGTTGGAGCACTAACTCTGACTACTAACTCACACAAAGCGGCGAAGGCTAGAGAGTATTCAGAAGATAATGACAAGAGGACGGCCTTATTATAGTTTATCGTTACAACTGAAGATACATTATTCAGAGTGTGAAATGTTGACGGAAAAGCAATATCCTAATGTTTAATTTAAATCTAGCACCATATGTATATCAAAAAGTCATGACGCTCTTTACACGTAGCAGATAAATCACTAATTTTTGGAGAGGGCTCAGAACAGAGTGGTACTCGAACTCACGAGAAAAGACCACAATGTGCGCTCTAAGTGTAAGAAGTAAGAGTTAGTGTACTCTTCGTGTTGCAACAAATCGGGGCATCTTTTAAAAATTAAGCACCTTTGTCTCAAAAGTGACATAAAGATGTGGAAACAAAATGTACACTTTTCTACAAAGTAAGATTGATACAGAGATCCAAGCTTATTTACGACTCTAGATAGGAGCCTAGATATTGTGCCGATTGTTGCCAGACACTAATCATAGAATATCATACTAGCGAGACAATATAAATTGCTAAGATATTAAGTGGATAACTTCTCACTCACTCTCTTACGTCGAACTTTCTAGTATAGATCAGATACACCGCGATACATAATTGATCACAGCCAATGAATACAGCAACGAGACATGATATCAAAATCGACTCGCTGAGAGTGCTGTAATTCAAGACAGCATCCGATCCACGCGACCACATAATTTACGTATAGGTTATGGTTCTATACTCAGTAGACAAGAATTAGATATAGTCCTTCAATATGTCATCATCTCATACGAATGACAGTCACGATCATAACCTGTAATGAAACATTATAAATTGAATTCAAGGACATTACCATGAGATTCCTAATCAAGAAGAGTATCTTAAGAATTATACCGTAGTCTGTGTAGTCGAATGTTCTCTCTCACTGGAGTTAACAATGGAAGAGAATGGAATGGTTGTGTGCGGATGAATTCGGTGTATTATATATTGAAGTTATTGCATCAAAGGCCTGATGCTCATTCTGTTGCAATTACGTAAAAATGAAGATAGAGAATTTTATGTAATACGAAGCGAGTAAATAAAGGAAACAGCCATTCAGTATATAAGTATATTCGTTATATAAGTGAGTGAATAAATTATACAAAATACATATATGGAAAAAGTATAAATGGAATTGCCACAGAGAGTAATACTTTACAGAATTAAGTGTTAATAGAAACTACAAAAACTATAGCAAGTGTCTATTTCAATGAAGAGAGAAGTCGATGAGGAGTTAGTGAAATTATTTAAGGACTCGCCCCCGGCGGCCCCCCCCCACAAAAAGTAAAAATAAATACAAAAAACTGTTAACTTACAACCCTTTATTCGATAAGATAAACTATGAAAGTAAATTGCATATAATGCTTTGATCAATAAAGTGATCGTTTTCTTAAGTAGCATTATATTAATGATTTAAACTCACTAGAGTGAGAAAAGGTGGAAGACAGAGAAAGAATCTCTCAAATGATATAATAGATATGTGACGAGTTAGTTGAAAACATACGGCGACACAGCGCTACAACTCTTTTAAACGTGAATATGTGAACAAAAAAAAGAGAGACAAGAACAAACTGTATTTAGATTGTGATGAAAAACAAGTGCAATTATTATTGAATATTCTTTAACACTGAGCAAATTTAAAATAAAATTACTCACTCATTTTCATAAGCCTAATTCATTTATGTTTTGTCAGGAAAAAAACAAAAAAATTAAAATTAAAATCATTATAGGGTGGGGGATTGTGATGAAAGGAGGTTTTTAGAAGGTGAACTATTTAAAAAGGTTCGAATGTATTAAATTTTGTGGAAATATTGGAAACTCCTAGATTGCTAGTTTTGAGTTGAAAAAGGCAACAAGTGTAAACAATATCAAAGAATATAAAAGGTTTGGCTCAGAAATAACTGCTACTATGAAAAAATGAAAGAAGGTTGCAAAAGACATTGTTCTATGCATACATTTGAAAGAGAAAGAACTCGAATTAAATAGACAAAAAAGTCTCTGCGAATCCTAAGTTTTATGAGCGAGATAATATCTTCGAGAGGAAACTATACGATGATAACGTAAGTGGAATTTGAATATATGAGCCATATACAGATTTTTGCATTGCTGAGAAAATATATGTTTCTGGTTATCGTTTTTCGATCAAACTTCTTTAGCGCTAAGATTGGTAATGAATAAGAAATGCACTACTACCGAATTAACAAGGTTTAATTATAAGTTCTCTGTGTGTTAAGATAAAAATTAATAAATGTGTAAAGATAGCAGACCTTATAACAGAAGTTGTAAAGAAATTCCAATTACTTTAAAATTAAGAGTTAAAAGAAATGAGCATGTGTGTTGTTATTTACAATGATTTTGCGCTATGTGTTGATAGAGATTAACACGAAAAACGACAGTGTACTAGTAAATAATGTTTTATAAAACTCTATTATAACCTTCCGCAAAGAACAAAAATGCAAATTTGTATAATTAAATTACTCCCGAATAAATGAGTAGGTATTAAAAAAGATTTTGCTTAAAGTTTCGGAAGGCTACAGCGTATTCAATAATTAGGGGTAATTATTGACATGAATTATAAAGGCAACATTTCTACTGTCTATCTTTCCATCTTCTGTTTTCTGAGATAACTAAAATATGAAAGATCACTATGTTTGTTAAATGATAAATATGAAACACTATATAGTAAATATTATTTAGATAAAAGGGGAGCGAGGTAGATAACCTATATCGAATAGGTCTTCCCATAGGAGGTCTGGCGCAGTTCCAAGATTGGCAACAAAAGTTTGAACTTCTACAGCTTTCTTCTTTCAGAATGTCTTTTAATCCCGAAATCTTGCAGTAATTTCATTACCAGGCTATCGTTCGATACTCTAAGTCTGATCAAAACAAAATGCGTGTTCATCAGTGTTTCTCGAGAGATCTCAATCCTTTTCTACGGTCGTTATATACATAATTTCGTGAATCGACTTGCAACGTCAATCCTTATACCAAAGTCATATGTGCGACGTTGATGAAGTTTCACTCCGTTATCAGTATACTACTTTTCATTTTGATGGAAATTGTCCCACCAACTATGCAGATAAATGACGATATGAGGACGGCCTTGGAGCAGCTAACAACTGATCTTTATCCTCATTTTAATTGGAATATAGGTAGAAAAAGAAGTTGAGCTTCGAAAAATATGCCTTCGTTCCATATCATCTTTCTATCAACAATATACTTCGCATTTCTTCAAAACGCCGGCAATACTTCGGAGCACTTCTTCGGTCCCTAATAATTTCGGTGCACTGATTCCTTTTCTCGAAATCTTATTGGAAATATGAGCTCCTTCTTTGTACCAAAGCAAATATCCCTAATAGTATATCCGCTCCAGCATGATTTTATTCTGAGGCGTCTAAGAGAAGAAAAGTTTCTTTCAATGCTGTGCCCAGGATTTAGCTTATGTACTTGTGTTATAGGTACTAATTTTAATCGTCCTTGTACTGATAATTGCATTATTCACATATAACCTTATGGTAATTTGGTTGTTCGCACTATATATATACTGATTTGCCTTTTCATTTGAATATGTGTGATTCATAGTCATTAAGATAGTCATTACTTACGCTATTTGATAAACTCTCTCTCCCTGTATTTATTCTTTTATACTAAATTTTTTTAGTGGATTAAGTTTCAAAATCCCTATCTGACATACTTTCTTTATTACATATGTTTGTTTACTTCTCTCATAGATGTCCATTATTCTATCGTTCTTTATGAGTATATATTATCTATGCGAATTTGCGTCTTTCAAAATCACTCAGTCTCGTCCAGTTCTCTTATCTATCAGCATACATCTTACCACTCCTATATGTCTTATATACCGCATTATTTTATCCTTACTAGTCTACACTACTGTAAGCTGGAACATATTTTCCTTTTTTAAAGTTTCTCACTTCCTTCGACTTGAAGCAGATTTCAAAAATCGTATTCGTTTCAACGTCAGCCTTTCATTTATTAATTGGACGGTACGTTATTATTAGTATTATATTGCAATAGTAATTTTCTCTCTAGACATTCTATATATAACATAACATACTATTATTATATAAATCATATAAATACTCATGTAATTACTGTGCTTTATTATCTAAATTATTCTAGTGGGTGGGTGGTGTTCTTATACTTAAAATATATTATTATAAATATTGTTATTAATAGTTATTTTACAACATACAATGTATTTATATATTAGTGAAACTCAAATTTTTACTTCAAATTCGATATAATATTCCTTAGACTTTTTTATATTTTTGAGTTGTAGATTTCACTATACCATAACATAAAATTATATATAGATTTAATATAAAAGTCTACTTTCTGTTTATCAAATACTTTATGTGTATTATAAAATATTTAACTGATATTTAATAAAAGTTGAATAACTGATTCTTATATTATTTATATTAAAGCAGCTACTGTTTAATGCCTCCCTTCTTCTAATAATATATGAGAATAGTCATAATATTAGAATAATTTTTCATTATGCTATGTTTCAGAAATTGGTAAATTCGATAGTAATATATGGATTTCAGGATTTAATTCCGATGATTTCTATCGTGTTCAGGAAATAATAATATTAAAGCTTAGAATCACTGTGATAATTTTTGATTTATTGCGTGTAAACCTTAATTAATATGTTACGAAACTTCTGATGTTAGTACAAGCATGAACTGCCTGTACCCACACTACTAGTGTATTTCTTATTGTGAACTTAGCTTATCTTCATCAGTCATTATATTTCCTTTATTGACTTATGATTGAACGTAATACGGGAAAGGTGATCTTTTGGAGTTTGGATATAAAATTATAAAATATTGGGATTGCCAGATGATTTAATGAGAGAAATAAATGGAAACAAAGAAAATTATTGACAAAAAACTATGCTTATTGAACAATAAATCTAGTTTGATTAATATAAATAGTGTGTAATGCCTTATAACATTGTTCTGAGTATAGTTTCTCTATTGATGTAATTGGTAAATGTAACAATTCACTATCAGTTAAGAGCACGTGAAACTAGCTGTTGAACATCATAAAACGGTTTATAGTGCTTTGTTAACTGCTTTCATTCTATCCGTGATGGCATAACGAATTCTTAATCTGAGAGGGAATATTTTACTTCTTGGAATTCATTCCCTAATGTGGTGCGGAATTTCCTATGGAACAGGAAAAAGGATCCTGGGAAAGCTTTGATAAAATTTGCAAATCAAATTAATTTAAACTTTTAAATTTTTGACATTGAAGGAATTTATAGAATTATTTTTTTCATCCTATTAGTATTAGAAGTTAATAGCTATTACCCTCATCTAAAACTTAAATTAATTATGGGATTGTAAAAAAATAAGCGTGTGTAACTATTGTAGTGTGTGTAGTTTGTTCAACTTGCTGATTTCATTTATAATTGAGTAATATCGATCAATTCAACTAATTATATGAGGTGAGAGATAAAGTGAATCTCAACGGGAAATTTTGAAAACAAGGTTTGATAAATCTTTTGCA
>JABUQX010102355.1:0-10232 GCA_015478945.1 Trachelipus rathkii | reverse complement strand
AATATATTAATATATATAAGGTGATAGACATGAATGATGCTGGGTTCCTGTACCTAGATGAAGATGAAACGCGAGAAGACATCTCATCGGAATCCCAAACACAAGAGTCTCTATACGTGAAAATTGCACACGATAGTAGATATTAAGAGAGCAATGCTTCTCTGGACTCCATTTTCATTCTGAGGAAGAAACTGAATAAAAACAAGAAACAAGAAACAACAAATATCGCAGCAGCGAGCAAACAAAAGATAATTATAGTACCAACTGCAACCAACATATTTTAACAACAACAACTCAACAACGGAACAAAAAAACAACAACATACAAACAACAACCATGGGGTACTAAGCTATATTTGTACATATTGACCCTTCTTTTATTAATTAGCCATTTGATCTCTTAGATGTATCCGACTGACTCCGGTCTGAGTTATTCACTCCTACAGACGCCGAGTTGAATATATTAACTTACTTGTTCGCCAAATTAACGTATGAGAGCTTCATACGCTTCTAATTGTCCTGTCTTCGATTGCATTTGAATTATGATATGATTTTGATGAATTACAACGTATACAGATTTCCGATTCGTAATCACACTAAGAATAATTCCAATCAACATGCTTAAAACAGACGCGGTCCACCAGTTCCAGTGCCGTCTTCAACCTACTCATTAACCAAACTAAACAACAATCAACCCGATTACTGCTACACATATAACCACTGTCAACTGAAAATCACATTACCAATAACGTAATGGTCAAATAAAAAATGATCTATTCAAGCTAATTTAAACCGCCCGCCTAGAAGCAATATATTCAAGGAAAGAACTGCCGACCCATTCAATCCTAGCTCAGTATTTACAAGATATACTTCTCAACTTCCTCCTATTGAAGATTGCTTGTCTTTTACGGAACATAAGGAAGTTGGAATACATTTATTTAGGATATCATACAAATAGTAAGATGCTAGAAACTGGATAAGGAACAATTAAAGAAAATCAATTGAGTATTGAAAATATCAATGCAAGAAAGAACAATCATCGAATATTAAGTAGCTATGGTGGAAAATTCAGAAAAATTAAGTAATCTATATATACGAAATTATTCTTACTACTCAGGAAAGCAAGACAATAATTACTTCCAAAAATAGGATAGGGTAAATTATCCGTGCCCGAATGAATAATACCAAACAAACCCCAAAGCGAACCCTTCTTCTCTGTTTACAATAATATATTACGTATGTATGGTGTACTTCGAGACATCAGAAGCATTTGTGACAAATACGCACTGCATCTATTGATACAGCATAGTAATAGATCGGCATATAGCCAAAAAGAATCCATTGTGTACATACTTTAATGTTTCAATCAAAACGTGAATTTAATATTTTATATAATAAAATAATTCCATTTAAAATTCACATTTTAAATTTCAGAAGCAGTTAGTTTGTGAGAGAATAGGTGTAGTTATTACCTTTATATTTATTTATTATATATTATTATATAGTTCCTGAGGCAGTTAGTTGGTAATTATTCGTCACACGTAATATTTCATATATAACGTTGATTAATGTTCTTGAAATATCCTTTACCTCTTGCGGCTACAACCTTAATGTCAAAGCGTTATTATACTAGCTATTAGGATTAGTGAGTTTTAAGTACTCCTAAATAAGCTTTTCGTCGATACACTTTACAATGGGATGTTGGTTTTAATCGACTCTCAAAATAAGGTTCTGACCTCTGCTTACTAAAGTGCAAAGAGGTTAGGAACATTGAGACTTTTATTGGTATGTCAAACAAGGATCATATCTGTTGTTATATATAATTGATTTCTAATCAGTAGTCGTGTCCCGTTGAGCGATGGTATGGTGTAAAGTGCCAGATTAGTGTGCTAATAACACCATGCTGTACATTAATTAAATATATATATATACTATATATATATACGGTATAGTTATATAATATAGGTATATTTATATTTACGATCGAGTACCACTACGCGTGATAAGTTAGTTTCATTACGTTTGAATATGGGTATAGATGGAGTAGGGTAGGTTATAATATCGGAGATTAATCTATACGTATGGAACTAAATTATAGTCGGTATATCCACGAGTATATTACTGTAGGAGGTAGGTTCACTGTCTATAGATATAGTAGAGTATGATACTCAGCGGGCGGGTATCACTATACGGGCCTTGTCATCCGGTTACGGTATGTCGCATTAAGTACAGGGTATTGAGTATCGGATACTTATATCGTACTATGATACATGTAATCTAGCCATCGAGGCGCTAGTATTATAGGTTAGGAGGTTCACGTGTGAAAAGTTATAATATTGACTGCCATAACGACGTAGTCAAATATATATATATATATATATAATTTTGAAATAAGGCAGAATGTTTAGCTGATCAAGATTACCCTGCGGTTCTACGTCAATCAATCACATCAGTTCCTGAAGATGCATTCCGCCAACGGATGCGAAAGCTATAAGCGAACCTCTCGAGCTTTTTCTTTGATTAGATTAATATTCAGCTTAAACGATTTGGAGAGATGAGGGAGAGTCTTACTGTAAGACAGTACATTTGCCGTACTATTAAGCAAGTGAATTAAACAAATATTGGCCCTTGAAGAATTCCGTTCTTTTTATTTCATCGGGTTTTCTTGTGTCGCCTTCAGGGGATTTAAATGTGATCAAGCCCGTTCTTCAATTCTAACTGGGAATCAGCGGAGGAGAGGCAGGTAGACGTAGAGATGGCAACATAACTTGATTAACGGACTGAAGATGGCACTATACTCTTGATTAAAATTCTTAAGATGGCAATATTTTCTTGGTTAAAATACTGATGACAACATGCGCTAGATTAAAATGCTGAAGATTTCAACATGCGCTTGATTAAAATAATTTTGTGGTTTGGTTTGCGTTTGATATATTGGATAACAACAAATTTAGGCATTGAGTTATCCAATATACAAAACGGAACCAAGCCATAAAATTGAACTTAAGTTTCACACATGCTACTATGACAATTAAATTGTTTGACCCTATCCTTATATTTTCATTCATAATATGTAAGGGTGTGTGCGACTTTAAGTGTATCATCCGATTTTAGTAATGATGGCCCGTACATATTACGGCTCTACTAACTATTATATCTGCGGATATTACGTGTAAGCATCGGATATCCGATAGCTTAAGTCGCTGCTGGGGCTTTTTATGTCTCAGTAGTATAGTATTAATCTCAATTGAGAGGTAATAAGCGGGAATACAGTTTAGCTAGTTTCTAGTTAAGCGCAATTTTCTCTCATTTAAGGTTCGTGGTTCGTCCCTCGATACTCGCATATATTCGGCAGCATAAAAACGAGTTTTGAACCTCTGACCCAGCAAATTGAAATTATAAATTAGCGTTTCAGGGGATCTTATGTAATTAATTAGTTTACAGCATGGTGTATTAGCACACTAATCTCACTACCCACACCTCACGGAAACATAATCAATATATACAACAGATTATCCTTGTTTGACATACAAAAGTCATGTTCCCTACCTGCCTTTAGTACAGAAGGTCAGCCTATTTGGAGTCTAAACCACTCCCATTGAAGGTCAGCTTATTAGGAGTCTAAATCACATCCATTAATAGCTAGAACACCTTGATTAGGTTGAGCCGAGGTAACGGTTGCTATCAACGTTAAATATCTGTGCAATTTTTCCACCTGCTCAGGAAAATATAAGAACACACTTTTCTCACAAAAGACTTCTAGGTTGATTTAAAATGTTGATTTAAGATGCATTTGCTTATTAAAATATTAAATTCACTTTTTGAATACTTTAATGTACACAAGATTCTTTGGCTGCAACATCTATCTACTGCATAATGCAGTGCTATTTCCAAATGTCTTCTGATGTTCTCGAAGACACCCATACACGTATATATTGAACAGAGAAAGAGGGTTCGCTTTGGGGGTTTGTTGGTTTTCATTGGGCGGAATTTACCCACCTTTTTGGATTTGTCTGCTTTCCTGTAGGATTCGTAGTCTTTTTTCTGAATTTTCACCATAGCTCTTAATTTCGTTGGTCTTTCTTGATGATTTTTCCTCATTTCTTTAATTTTCCTTTCCATTTCTACCTCTTCTTTTGATATCAAATCTTCCACTTCCTGTTCCCAAAGATAAGCATCTTCAAGAGGAAGTGGAAGTATATCTTTAAGACTGGCTAGGATTGAAGGGTCGGAGTTTTTCCTTGTATATTGCTTCTGGCGGCGGTTAAATGCTTTTATTTTATTTACCTCGTTTTGGTAGATGTGTTTTCCAGTACGGTCATTTGTCGTAATCGGTGATATGTTGTTGTTGATGGTTGAGGGCACTGCTTGGGAGTCTGTTGAAAATGTGATTGGAATTTCTGTGGTGTTACGAATGGAAATCTCTTCTGCATCATCATCATCATCATCATCATCAGCAGCAGTAGCAGCCTCATCGTTATTGGCAAGATTAATATCCTCGGCGTCTGAGGGCTGATACTCAGACCCGGAGTCGTCATCATCTAGTAAATGGAATAAAGAAGGGTCATATGAAGCTGATGGTTGTTGTTGTTGTTGTTGTTGTTGTTGTTGTTGTTGTTGTTGTTGTTGTTGCAGTTGGTCTATTTCTTCTTGTTGCTGCTGCTGGTTTTGTTGTTCTTGTTCTTGTTTTTCTTCAGTTTCTTCCTCAATGGTCGAGAGGCATTGCTCTTCTACCTCGTGTTCAATTTCACGGTTGGACTCTTGTGTTTGGATTCCGAGGAGATGTCTTTCCTCCTGTTCATCTTCATCTAGGGCCGAATCATCGGCTTCCCAGACCTTCTCGGCTTCCGTTTTTTTGTTTAGTTTTGGGATGGTGTCTATTCCACCCTCAACATCTTCAATGGTGTTAATGACTTGGGGAGCATCAGGCATTATCGCTCCATACCTCTCCTTATGCTTCATATAGGTGTCAAAATCACAACCGATACCTCCAGTCAAATCGTAATGACGGTGGTGGGTCTTTTTGCATTGTTCTAATAACTTAGCAATAGCGTCAGTCATATCAGGATTTGAATTGGCCGTCTCGGTTGAGATTTTCTTCCTTACAATGCTGGTGGTGATAGGGATACCGGTGTACTTGGGTATGCCAGTATCCATGTCAGATTTAGCAAGATATTAAGTCTTTAAATAGTAATTCTTTTCCCTTGCTGTTGGGAAAAAGGAGATCCGCCTCCTAAAGCGGTCTATCGAGGTAGACTGGTAAAATATATTTCAAATATTTTTCAAGGTCTCTAGCAAAAACTGCATTGCCAAAATAATTGGCGGTTTGCCCTGACGATGCGGTTTTATGCACCGAAATGTGAAGTTTGAAGACGGCTCCTGCGTTGCCATCTTCAACCTCCTTCCGCCAATTTTGCAATGCTGTTTTTGCCAGGTTCACCGTCATCCTTATCTGCCGTTGTAATACCTATAGAAAGGAGATAGGGCGCCAATGTCACGCCTCAGAAAAAGAGAGTCAAGGGAGTCAAAGTATTGGACAGCTTATAAGTCTCTTAGCCTTTGCCTCAACACTATCCAAAAGGAGGGTGGAACCGGGTCCACCCTAAATGTGATAATAGTATTCCATACAGGGGTGAATAAGACTCGTATAACGAGTAACTGAGGAGAAGAAAAAAATTCACGCAATCTGAACAGAAATCCCAGCTTCTTTGAGGCCCCTTTAGCAAATGATGTGATATGAAATATCTAAGAAAATTCACTATTTATGTTTAGTTCAAGAATATTTATGTTGCTTACAGGTGAGACATTAGAGCCGTCGAAGGGGATAGGAAAGTGGGAGGTGTTTTAAAGAGGGCGATATGAAGAAGTTGAGTTTTTAAAAGAGTTGAATTTCACAAGATTGCGGTTACCCCACTGAGAAATCCCGACCAGATCGACAAGAATTGAATCGGAAATCTGTAGACGCGAGGCAATTCTAGATACAAACGAAGGAGCACATTTGAAATAAGTGGAATGAATAATGGAGAGTTGAGTCATCGGTATAAGAGTGAACAGAGTTAGAAGTCTAGCTAAAAAGATCGTTGATGAAAAGTAGGAATAAAGTTGGAGATAAAACAGAACATGAGGAACTTCAAATTAATGAAGAAAGGAGAATAGTTCATGTGCTGAAGAAACAATAGATGAAAAATGGGATAAATTTAAGGAAAATACACAAGAGGTTAGACAAAGCGAAAAGAGGAAATCCAAAGGAAAGGTATCTTAGAGAGATAGCGAGCGAGTGTCATTACACGCCAGAAATTTTCTACCAACACATAAGACTCCCCATAGTCCCTAAGGCAGAAGACGAAAAACATTTGTATATATATACATATATATAATAATATATTATATATATAATTATTCTTAATATATATATAATAATATTAATAATATATATATACTATATATATAGATAATAATTATATATTTATATATATATTTTAAGGTGGGCTGAAAAATACAAAATTTTAACAAATCAAAAAGTGTCCCCTCTAATACCTGGGTTTTGATTTGTAAAACACATTTTGGGGAAAGAAAAAAAGTCAAGATGGAAAGAAAATTAATAAGATTGCATTACTATTATAGTTTAAAAGTTACAAAAAAAATATATATATAATCAAGAACAGTGTGTAAATATTAGGTTTAGCAATCTATGTATTTGCACATCTGAATGCAGAATTAAATTTAGAACATGTTTTATTGAAATAACATTTTTTCCTAAAAACAATATTTATGAAGTTATTGCCAAAAATCTAAATTTTTTATTGTTTTTTAGTTGAAATAGTGGCATATACTACAAAACTATGACAACGGATACTTTTAATATATTACCCCAATGTTCAAATTAACTATCAAGATATAAAATCCTTACAATTGTAGTGCAGTGATTATTTATATAGAAAACAGAAAAAATATATCCGCCCTAAACGATAAAATTTAAAAATCACTGATTTCGAAATTTCTTTAATTAATTTCCTGGACCTAATTTGGTTTTCGAATAACTCCATCTCTGCGATGGTGTCAACCACAGAGTGAAGCTCAGTAACAAGTTTTACATGTCTTTCAACATTTTGGTTGTGACACTCATGTCTTAATTAAGTGGTTTTTCGATAAATCAGTATTTTTATCTCTTCAATCAGCTGAAAACCGGCAGGCATATCTGGAATTGGATTGCCATTGGGAAATGGGTCATTTTATAATAACATTCAGCTTTGAAATTAATCTTTGGGCTTTAAAAAGACTCTTACATCTTTAATTCATTGAGGGATAATCACTTTCTAGGCCACATAACTGGCTTCAATTGTCACTCATTCACTCTCAAACCGTACCCCCCAACCCCATACAAAATTATCATCTTCCACCATGAAAGTCTTCTAATGAGGCCTTTCAAATCCCAAAACTTTATTAAACCCTTCCGTTACTGACCTCTTCATCCTCGTCGGCCTAACATTCCAATGAGAAATTTTCACCATGAAGCCCCAAAATAACTGTTATTATCTATAACTTTATAACAAATGTTCATAGCATTTGAATCGGGATATTTATTGATTCTTTGAATCACATTAAATAGGTTTTTGGAACCGTCAGCTAATATTTATTAATCTTAATATCAAACCAACTAGGAAAATACACCTTTACTATAAATTCGGCAATCAGCTTTAGATTTTTATTAGGTTTGGAAATGGATACATAATACCGTAAGATTCTGCATGCTAATGTTAGCCAACGAGAATGGTTCATAGGTCCAACTTCTAAAAAGGCCAAATCATCATCTATGTTCCCTGTGATTACACCCCAACAGATGCGATAAACATAGTACTGGTCAGTCGATAAGTCATCAATGACTTTATTGTATAGTATGACAAATTTTGGATTTGGAATTGGCCTAAACTTAGCAACACCCCATTTGGAAACATAGCCATTCAGCTGTGAGCCAATGGCTCCAGAAAATTTATCTGTCCCTTTAGTAGTTCCATCAATTTTCATAAACATATGCCTTAAAGGTAACTCAATTTGATGCAAAATGCAAATATCGCACTGTAATGCAACTCCTAGAAACATTTCAAAATATCTAATGGAACCACGTGAATGACTAGTATTGACATTGGTTCCATCTGCCTTTGATAAGTTAGTCTTGTTTGAAGCTATGTTCCCTGTAGTGTTTTGAATATTCCATGAGCTACATCTATTCCCTTGGCGCTTTTTGGTGTGATGTGATCAAGGTAAAAGTCATCTGAAAATAGAAATTTCTAATAACAGGTACAGAATATTTTATAAATATAGGTAGTTTAGTTTTCATAATTTATCTTTGCTTGATACTTGGTATTACTTATTGTACCTGGCTCACCAGTGATGACATAATGCTCCTCCAGCACTGTTGAAGTGTGATATTTCCCATTAATTTCACAATTCACAAGGGTTGCATCTCGCCTGCCATCGAAGCCTATTCCTGTGACCTTTTCGAACAGGATTTTTTCTTCTTTCTGCGCTTCTGCTCGCAACTTTTCCCTTTCTCTTTTTAATTTATTTCTGAAAGGTATTGTTGTCTTAAAGCAATTATAATTATAATAATTATGACTAAATACTTGTAGATAGGTATTTAGTAGTAATTTGTATGATAAAAATGCTTAGTTGTCAATAACATGCTGCATTTTGTCTTTGGTGATAACTCCAAAATCTACCAATGTAGCAGAAGCAATAGCTGCACCAGCTCTATCACTTATTTGATACCTGAAAAAGAGATTTTTAGTACTATGTATAAGAAAAATAGCTTTCAATAGGAATTTGGTATGAATATATCTCAATGTCTAATGAAGAATTAATTTGTAAGATTTTATTTTATTTATTTATTTTTTTTTTTTTTTTTTTTTTTTTTTTTGTAACTTTAATGACAAAAAAAGTTTCCTGTCACACGTTTCATGAAGCATTCGTAGCCTTGTTCGATTTTGCTCAGAACTTGACATTTCTCCACTATAATCAGGATCTGAATCCATTACTAATTGAAAATGACTTAGACATTTCAGCATCTGATTTCTCTATTTCTCCAGTTACTTAGTTGAGGACTTTTTTCTTCAAGTCCTTGAAAAGAGCAGCTTGCTTTCATCTCAGAATAATCCAGTTTCGAAGCTTTCTTTGAACTAAGACTTTCTTGAATAACTTTTTTTTTTTTTAATTTGGCTTCAGAAGGTGTTTCAGGAACTAGCTTAGAAGTGCAGTACCATGCCCTGTTTGGTTTTTTTTGATTCCTGAAAAGGAAAAATTCTATAAAAACACTTTTTATCTCTACCTACTGGATGTTAAATATAATTTTAAGTTTGAATTGAGTATTTGAGTAAATGCTTTAAATCTGGGTCTAAACTTGTAATCTTATTGTCATTTTATAAAACTTCTTTTCAATTTCTGCTTATTTCTTGTGGTCTTTTTGAATATAATAATATATATATATATATATATATATATATATATAATATATATACTATATATATATATATATATATAATATATATAATATATATATATATATATTATATATATATATATATATATATATATCAATTTTGAAATTAATTGTGGTTTCTTCTTTTTATTATGATTGCATACTAGTATATAATATGAATAAAATATTCTAAGAAAATAAAAAGTTTTGAGAAAATCATAACACCGTAAAAGAAACATTCAAAATGTTTAATGGAATATTAAGTTTATTTCTATTTATTCTATTTACACATTTCTTTTTTAGTTTTTTATTTTATTAATAAATTTTGAGGAACTGTTATTATAAAATTTTATACAATATTTTCTAATATTTAATAACTTTCTTAAAGAAAAATTCAATTTAATAAATTGTTTGCATGGACAAGAACACAAGTATTTATCTAGCAAATGCTAGGTAAGTACTTATGATCTTGACTATGCATACAATGTATTACATTATATACAATAAATTTTACACTTTTTACAATATATAGTCACAAAAAAAAATATAATTCTTTCTTTACCCTCCCTTTGTTTCACAGTAGATGCTGGGTAAGTGCGTAACATGTGTACCACGTAAATAGGAATTTTACGTTCATGTTTACATAATGCGTAAATATCCTATTTGTGTACTATTATATATATATATATATCATATATAATATATATATATATATATTATATATATTATATATTATATATTATATATAAGATATTATA
>JABUQX010102354.1:17500-20000 GCA_015478945.1 Trachelipus rathkii | reverse complement strand
GCCCGATCAAAGTGCCAGAAAAAACGGTAGGGCAGGATGGAGCTGTTGGAAGAAAGTATTAAAAATTAAGAGATATAAGGTTGTGGTCAGATTTACCCATAGGAGCGAGGTGGTGTATTTATAGAGAAAAAGTACTAGTGGTGAGAACATAGCGATCAGGGTGTCAAATTGTTGTTGGACGAATCGGAATGTGTGTGGGTTCTTAATTAGTTGCTTCCAGATGTTGAGAGCTTAAATGATTCCGGCCTCCTCCGCCACCTAAATCAGTATGAAGAGGACCCCAACCATTCAGTGTTGTGTACATTGAAATCCCCTAAATAGAGGACCTCAGTATTTGATGAGAGATATAACAGTCTCATGCAGATAGTAGTAAGGTATTCAAAAGCGTTGAAATCTGTTCTGTTAGATGGAGAAACAGTAGCAGGAAGCACAAGTATTATTGTAGTAGAAGGAAGAAAGATTTTAAGCCACAAAATCGAAGTTAGGAGATTCGAGATTCTCGCAGACGTGTTACAGGAGTGTGTATGTTAAATTAGGCACATACTCCACCTTTAGACGGAAATTATGAAATTAGTTATAGTTGGACATATTAAACGAGTTAGAGGATGAATTCCTAGCCATCTGGGGTCTCAGACAGGAGCAAAAGTTAGGAATTAGAGTTAGAGAGGTGGTATTCCACCGATGCAGAGTTAGATTGCAAGCCACGGATGTTAGTAAAGTTGATAGTAAGCCCGCGCCTGTGCAAAGCTGCCATCTTGCATGCACATACAACAACAACAAAATAAACAGACAAAAAAAACAGACAAAAAAAACAAACAAAACGTAAAATCATGTTAAAATTATTCACACACTTAAAACCTAAATTTAAAACGGTAAATTGCTAAAAAGCTAAAATCGTATTTACATAAATATGTAAATATGAAAAATCTTAAAGTTAAAAACACTAAGAACGTTCTCTTGCACCCTTACAAAATTCACGAATAAAAAAAAGTAATAAAATGATTTAACATTAAAACCTAAATTTAAAAACGTAAAGATCAAAATAAAAAAAATCTAATTTACAGAAACACTGTGCGAGACGAAAATCAAAATTCTTAAAACAGTATGAACTTAAAAATAAACCCTACGAGCACAATACTTAAGAAATAAAAAGTTAAAAACTAGACTTATCTTTAAAACCTCGTACGTAAAGAACTTTACTAAAACGATAAAAATGGTATCAAAGTAGTACTAAGATTAAATAAAATTCTAAATAATAAAAAAAAGTTTGAAAACAAAATAATTTCACCAAACAGCACTACATGAACACAATAAATAAAAAAAATAATTATTCAGTGGGCACATTCAACAACGTCTTCACACCACGAAACCTACACAGACTGATATAATATATATATATATATATATATATATATATATAATATATATATATATATATATATATATACTATATTATAATATATATATAAGTATATATATAAAATATATATATTAATATATAGATATATATATATATATATATATATATATACTATATATAAATAATATATATATATATATTATTTATATATATTATATATATATATATATATATATTAAGAATATATATATAATATTAGTTATAATATAATAGAAATATATATATATAGTATATATATAGTATATATATATATTAATATATAGTATATATCAGTTTCTACTAGAGCTTTTGTAATTCCTTTTCCCAATCCTGTGAAAGATATGAAGTTGGCGGACAAAGAAAGACCAATTTCGCTGACCTGTCACACTTGCAAATCAATGGAGAACATGGATTCAGGCCACCTTCTCCTTGTTATGGAGAGTGGCCAGGATTTTTCAAACTTGCAGTATAGTGTCCGCAAAAATCGTTCGACCGCGAATTCCTTATTAAAACTGGACCATGATATCCGGGAAGCTTTTTTAACTGGTGGGGTGGTTCTTGGCGTCTTTTTAACCTTGAAAAAGCTTCTGACACTACCTGGAGAACTGGTGTTCTCCTTAAACTCCACTAGTTTGGTTTTGGAGGACAGCTCACTCTCTTTATTAAATGCCTTCTGTCAAACAGATCCATCCAGGTTAGGTGCTCTTCTATTCTATCAAGACACTTTTTCTCTGGATAAAAGCGTTCCACAGGGCAGTGTTCTAAGTGTAATATTATTTGCTCTTGGATTTAATGCAATCTTTACTTCTATTCCAGCGACGATCAATTTTTCTCACTATGTTGATTACCAGGTGCTATACATTACCAGTGTCAGACTTCCATTTCTTGGACGGCAACTTCAACTAGTTATTGAGAAAATTTCACAATGGAATAATTCCCATGCTTCCATTTCTCACCAACCAAAAACCTCAGCAGTACTATTTAGGAAAATGGGACTCGAAGAACCTGTCACCTTCCTCCCGCGAACCTAACCATATATGGTTCATTCATTTCTGTAACTCCACAAGTCAAATTTCTAGGACTCATTCAAGATGACCACTT
>JABUQX010102354.1:0-2500 GCA_015478945.1 Trachelipus rathkii | reverse complement strand
TTAATTGAATAATGGAGGTGTGTAGGGAAGTTGATTCGTGGATTGGTGTGGGGCTAATATGGGTTTCGATGTGGTCGGTGAATGCTGGCCAGTTAGCTTTTTTGTAGTTAGTGTATGTAGTGATCTTTTTTGGGGGGGATTGATGGGAGGAGGTTAGAGAAATGAGAATGGGGAGGTGGTCTGAATGTAGGTCAGTAGTGGTGTCCCAGGTTAGTCGGTGATGTAAGGAGGGAGAACAGAAAGTGACATCCGGGGAGGTGGGGGATTGGTTTGCTTGGGGAGGGATTCGGGTGGGGAGGTTTTTGGAATTGAGGATATTAAGGGATTCTAATTCGTTAAGGATATGGTTGCCGCGGGGGTCAGAGGGGTAGTCTTTGTACCAGGCGGAGTGGTGAGCGTTAAAATCGCCTCTGAGAATAAGATTTGGAAATGTTGATAATTATGATAGGGGGGGGTGTGGTAGTGGGGGTGGACGGTATTATAGATGATTGAAGAGTTTTATAAAGTGGTCCCTGTTCAGGAAGGATGGAAAGGATTGGGAATTTATTAATGTTGTCGGGAATAGGTGGAGTATTATGGGTATGTTTATGATAAGGGATGTTGTTGTGAATCAGTGTTAAGGGGGAGTGTTGAGGAAGACGGGAAGGGGAGAAAATGGAGTCGTAACCATAGAACGAGGGGAGAGGGATGTTTTGGGAGAGGGAGGCTTCTTGTAGGATAGCTATATGAATGTTGTGTTTTTTAAGGAAGTGGTTGATTCTATGGTTTTATTAGTTAGACGTTAATGTTAATTAGTTATTGAGTGTTTGGTTATTAGTTTTTGGGATGGCAGTGGTTTATTGCATAATAGAGGGGGGTTAACAGATTGCGCAGAGTAGCCTAATTATTTCTGGGAGGGTCCGAAATGGGGAGCAGGTAAGTGTACCATTTGGCGCATCTTTCACATTGATTGCTATTTAATCCTACTTTGCGTTGGCAGATGGGGCAATTTAAATCTAGGGGTCCTGGAGTTTTCTCTCGACATCTCCGAGCCGAAGAGGAGCAGTCGCCCCACCAAGAGAGAGGAGATGGACATTAGAGAGGTAGATTTAGACATTAATGAGTAGAGTGGGTGAAGGCATAGTAAAATAAACTAAATAACGACCTGTTTGGCCGCGTCAGCTTTGGCTCCTATTGGCATGACCCTATATATATATATATATATTATATATATATATATATATATATAAATAATATTATATATATATATAATATATATTAATATATATATATTATATAATATGATTAGGTTAAAGTCCAGATAGCCCAACACCTTGGAAAAAATGGGATGTTGCCAGATTATGCGCTTAAATTGTAATTCTGCAACAATTTAACAAAGAAAACATTTTTATTGGGGAACTAAAATAAAAAATATATATTTTTATAGAGTAATTTAATTAATATTAACAAAAAAGTAAAAAAAAAATTGCAATACTTTTTTTGGGGTGCTTCACACCTAAGCTTAGAAAAATTGATAAGGTTATACAATTTATTTCAGTCTAAATTTGATTTATTTACGTAGTTTGTAGAACGATTTTAGAAGCCATGAGTTTTTTTTTTAATTAAAAGAATACCATAGAGTGAGATATACGTTGCCCCAAATGCACGGCAGACCGCCCGCGGGCTCCCGGCAACATCGGTGCCTAAAATTAAAAATTAATTTTTCTTATTTTTGAACAACAATGAAAGAACGCAATCTTAGCATAAAATTATAAGAAAAAAAGTAGCCTCCGTTTTCGATATCACGCACATTTGATTTCAGTGAAAAGAATTCAAACCTTTAAAAATTAATTAAAAAAACAAGTCCTAATTATTTATTTAAATCTATTTAACCTTAAATAACTTAATTAACTATACTTAACCTAAATATAAACTTATAATATAACTTAAATATAAACTAATTAATGATTTCAAATTTTTGAAATTATAGGAAAAAAGTCAACTACGTCTATCATTTCGAGCACAAAAAACAAATAAATAGCAAACTGGCAACACCAAATTTTTTTCAGGAAATATACATTGACATATAACCATATATATATAATATATATATTATATATATATATGATATAATATTATTATATTATATATATATATATATATATATATAATATATATTAATATAATATTATATATAATATATATATATATAATATATATATATATATATAATATATATATATTATAAATGGAAAATAAACGTATTTTGAGTTGTGTGGTTGTTAATAAGGAGTAAACGAGAAAATTAGTAGAGTATATTTGGAAAGGATGGTTTAAGCGGTTTTAAAACAATGGGAGTGTGTTGTAATGACCAGATGGGAAAGTCAAGAAAGAGTCGATTGAGTTCACTAAAAGAGTTTGAAGAAAAGGACTGTGAAATTTGGTTCAAGCTAGAAGAATGAGCATAATAGGATGAATGGGTGTTGCTGAGAATGCTGTTTGTGGGCCTTCTCGCATCCTG
>JABUQX010102353.1:0-23388 GCA_015478945.1 Trachelipus rathkii | reverse complement strand
GAGAAGAAGAAGAAGCAAAGAGAAAGGCGCGGTAATTGTGTATTGTTCTCTGCTGAATCATTTTGAGACAGCAAGAGAGAGAGAGAGGAAGAAGAATGAGGAAAGAGGAGAAGGATTCAGAGGAGATGGAGAAGAGAGACTAGAGAAGAGAGCAGAGGAGAGAGAGAGATGAGAAGAAAAGAGATAAGAAGGAGAGAGACGAGAGAGCAGAGTGAGAAGAGAGGAGCAGAGAAGAGATGAGAGGAGTGAGAGAGGATTACCAAGAGAGAGAGAGATGAGAGAGAGAGAGAGAAGAGAGGAGAGAGAGGAGAAGACGAGAGAGAGAGTGAGAGCGCAGCGAGAGAGAGAGAGAGCGCGCGAGAGATAGATAGTGATAAGTGAGAGAAAGAGGAGAAGAGAGATGGAGAGAGAGACGGGATCGACGAGGAGAGAGAGAGCAGATCCTCCACGCGTGATGACATCAATCCAAACACCATGATTAGCTTGCAATAAGCAATAAAGTGGAATTCATTCGGGCGCGTCGTTTTGGCACCGCAAACGCTTCTTATAAAATGCGTAAGAATATTGTTTTTATTCGAGCCGCTAAGACAAAATGCCCTTTAATGCTACGGTAAAACGAAAACGGCGGTATGTTCTTTGTTCGTAAAGACATGGGCCAAAATAGCCTAGGCCTGCCAGGCTTTCCTGAGGCATAGGTAGGATGCTACTGATTGCAGATGAAGAGCTGCATGCGATGAGCCTTCAAGAGCGTGAGGATGGCAGTCAGCGCACACAATCTTTGCGGGATGCGTAGGAAAAGGAGGCCGGCCAGCTGTTTGGAGGCTGATCCAGGCAAATGAGGTGTTTACGTCCAACCTGCCCCCCCACCCAAAAGATGCAAGAGTGCGGGTGGCGGAGAGGCGCTGGGGTTTTAGATCGGTATGCGTTTTTATCACTGCCTCTTGGTCTTATGCTTAGCATTAATCCACAGAGCGTTATAATCATGTTGCTATTAGAGTAGCGGATTGGTTTAATGTATTTTTTACTAAACCCATCTAGGAGCAACTTCTATCTTTTAAGTGAATCCATCTTTGGGAAGTTGCTATTAGAGGGCACTTGTACTCTTCGGAGGGTAGCTGGGATTCGCCTTCTTATTCCTTCCCGTTTTGTTATAGACTTTAGGTTCTTCCTCTTGAAAACATTATTTTATTTTTTTTTTTTTTTTTTTTTTTATTTGCAATTCCGGGTCTAACTTCCCAGTTAATGCCTGAAGCGCTCCCTTGCTGCTTTTGACCAGACCAACCAATGTTCCAACGATTTTCCTATGGCCGCAAAATACGGCCTGTGTAGGGTGGTGTTGTATAAAGTCTGAGCACGAGCCGATACTGGTTTTCTATGACGCATCTAGCAACAATCTATCCTACAATGTCGTGTATATCTTTAGAGGGCCAGCCCCTCTGTTAGCAGGTTATGGGAGACTGGGCCTCTTTCAAGCCGGGACTTAGTTTCTACCACAAAAACACTGCGCATCAAGTTTACAAGTACCCTGCTTCCATCGAAAGTTGTCATTGTTTGGCGCATGTCAGGTGCACTACCCGAAGTGTCTCAAGCTATGTGTTGTTCAGTACAGGGCTTGCTGTTCAAGCTGTGCCTAAGGCCAATAAGAGTCATGGCTTCAGTTTCCTGATAAATACTTCAAAGCCCCATGCTTGGCATTGAGATAGCACGTCACTATTCACTGGGACATATCAATGACAATTGTGTCACAATATTAACTAATAAATAGTTATTTTATGTAAAGGGCGGAACCACTGACGTCTGTAAGTCAACCTGTGAGGGTTTATATAAAATGCTTTTACAGAGTTAACCGCCTGAACACTCTCCTATGCTCAGCAGGCCTAGGATTCATCGACCACTTATAGCAGAACTTATGATGAATTAAATCCTTTTACACATGTTCGCTCTTCCCTCAAATAATATCCATATTTCCAGTGTTTCTCATGTACCTACCTCTTCCAGTTAGGGCGCCAGCGTCCAGCCTCCTCCGCAGCCGCCCTCATATGACCTAGTGTGACTTTCTGTTTAGCACCTAGTGCCCCAAGTACTCCTTTGATGCGACCCCTCCTCTTTGATACCCACCCAGGTAGCGCTGCGCCTGCACCAGTTAAAAACAAACAGCCACAGCACGACGCTATCCTCCCTTAAGGGCCCCTCCCTCAATCTCCGGCTCGCTCTTAACCTAGGTCCTTGCGGACAATTCTGTCCACCCCCAGCGCAATCATACCAGGGGCTGTTCTGCGCCCCATAATATCAGTGCGCATATCCCCTGATGCTCCGTGTGAGCGGCAGGGGCTCCTTTGGAGTACAGATCCTTCCACTAAGCCTACCTATCTAATCTATCTCTGCGAGTATCTTTCTCAGATAGTTGGCTCGGCTTGGTCCCAGGACTCAACTTCTTCGAACTTCTTGTGTACGGCGGCGCAGTCCCCTAGCTGTTTCCAAAAGTTTCTGGTGACATACCTATAGTCAGCTTGCAAGTGCGTTCTTTTCGTCGGCAAGCTCATAATTACTCTTGTTAAATTCTACCAATGGCATCTCAATGTCCTTTGCGTTAATCTCCCTCTACTAAATAAGAACTTTTTTCTTAATAAAATAATTAAAATATATAAATTGGTTAATCCCTCCACTCAAAAAAACTCATTTATGTACTATTTGTGATTTGTGCATAAGGCATTTCTTGAGTATACCGAATAATATTGAATGGCGACATTTACTTTAAAAATTAAAAAAAAACATAATAATATATTGATAATGAATGACACCTGAATAATACGAGTATCAATTCTATCATACTCCGAAACTAAAATTTATTGGAAGTATTGCTGTATGCAAAACCAATAATTAGACTATGCAATGCAGGTCGCTAAAATAATACACAATAATAATAATAATAATAATTGAATAATAATAAGAATAATAATAATAATAATTAATAATAATAATCCCAATATAATAATAACAGCCTTTAAGTACTTGAATAATTAATAACTAATAATCTCAATAATAATAATAATAATAATTAAAGAGATGATAATATTGGTAATATTGTTAATAATTATATTGATGATAGCGTAATACGAGTAGCTGAGAATTTATAAGACTTTATCTCATACACTTATACATTACATTTATCAGTTCAAATAATGATAATTTATAATATAATAACAGACTGTTAGGCTTACCGAAGAGTAATAAGCGAAAGACATACCCTATAGGTAAGACGCAGCCCTGAAGGTGATAATGAGGCAAGGGGAAGATGTTATGGGGCTAGAGAGTAAGAGAGTGAGGGAGACCGTAAATGATAGATTATTGGTGTTTTGGATTCGCTGAGATTTCCAAGACAACACTTTGCAAACAATGGTTATACAACCCCGGTGAGGGGCGGTTGAAAATGAGCGTGGGCATGTCTGACTGTCAGAGAGTTGGCAGCTTAGCTAAGTGCATCGGTAATGGCGGACGGTGACTTGCCCAGTGGCAGGGGTTTCAGCTATCGTTGAAGATCTTGAGAGGACGTGCGAAAATTGCGATCGGTTGTCCGAGGTGAAGGGGCAAAAATGGTAAGAGTGATAGAAGATTGCGGGTCAACAAGCTCGATGAAGAGTTATGGATAGGTACGACACTATATGCTGTGAAGGAAGATGGATAATAGCCGGATCGTAAAACGGAAATTCACTTATCGTAGATTTTTGTCTTTCTCAGCACGCATGGCCCACTGGCCAACCCTTCAGACTACTGCTGATTGGGGTAGGGGTGACATGGAACAGGGAGAGCCTGGGTGATCCATGTTACCTGGGTTGTGCCACCACCAAGTCCTGGAATTTGTGCGCTCAAATCCCCTGTTTGCAAGTGTAAAGCTAGCGTTGTTGGGGCGACTGCCCCATAGTGGGTAAAGTCTGTAGGGTCTCCAACCCTCTATATACCGTTCTATGCTCCTTGTCCCTTTGTGTGTGGGTTTGCCAGCCTGATTTTTCAGCTTATTTAACCCCTCTCGTGCGTTTGGCTAATGGAGTGCCTGATTCCATAAGTGGGTAGGACCTCTATTCTTAATTTGGTTATTGGGAGTGGTTTCTTTTCTCGTGTGTGTCAAAGCTCTGACAAATGTATTCTTTTTCTCTTTGTCAACGCACCCTCACATCATCCATTATTGCCTCTAAGCGTATCATCTCTTAAACTCAATTAACCCTATAATTCCTTTAGCTACTTCCAATCCCACCCTTATAATCCACCTGCACCTCCCTATTAATGCAAAATTTTTCTAGAACCTTGCCACAATAACACCATGATATTGTACTACATATAATACATTCACCTCAAATATTACCGGCGAATTGATGGAATTGTCCATGGGCTCACCCTTGGCCCCCACCTTTCGCCAAACTGTTCTCTGTCGACCCATGAATCACCTGACGCCAACCCCTCCAACAACTGGCCCTCCCGAAGTCAAACCTCTTTTCTATAAAAGATCATAGCTCGGACTGACAATATATTCTAATCTTTCATAATTCAGTACCCCAACCTGCTACCTCTATTTTTAGATAGATTTAATATCTCAAGACACCCTAGCATCAATCATCAGACAGATGAGCAAGATAATGCCCTCCTTTCTGGATGTCTTTCTCAAGCGCTCCTCCTAAAGGACTCACCAATGTCGTGCGTACCAGGACTTCAGTCTATGGTAAAACACTCACCCTCTCACGTCACGACATCGTGGCCTTGAGAGAATGCCTGCCCGTCTCCTCTGTAAGGACATCCTGTCGAAACTCAATCACTTTCTTTTTGTGTCCCACCGTGCATACAAGCAGACCTACTCAAACTTGGCTATGATATTTCGCACACGGTGTCCTTCGAAGTAGTAGACCCTACCTTAAATATCCTTTCTCCTCTCCGGCTTCAATTATTTCCACAGCATCTCATCTATTCTTTTATACATAACTTTCTTTCAAATATCTTTAGACCTAAAATCCCAATCCCTACGGTACATAACTCATAGTCTATTTCGACATCCCTTTTGTCAGTTCCTCCCACCCGTCTTTAATTTTTTACCTTCACAAACTCCGTTATGAACTCAGATCTGCTCAACTTGTCATTATTTCACCTTCAAATAGTCTACCTTAAATCTGTGCTATATCAGCTTCAATTATTTTCTACGAGTCTATCTCTATCTATTCTTTATACACATCACTTCTTCAAAATATCTTTAGAACTAAATCCCAATCCTTCCTTCCCCCCCCCCTCTCCCTCCAATACGGTACATAAACTCATAGTCTATTTCGATCATCCCTTTTTGTCAGTTCCTCCCACCGTCTTATTTTTACCTTATTCACAAACTCCTTATGACTTCCTTCCCCCAGCTGCAACCTTATCGTGTTGCTACTAATCCCTTATCCATAGGTCCATTTTTTCGCATTAAAGATATACTACCCACATTACTGAAATCTTCCATTGTCTATAACTTTACATGTGCATACTGCAAGGCCTGCTATGTTGGCCAAACAGGCCTTCAATTGCAACTTAGAATTCACAAACACCTGGGCACATCCTTTCGCACCAACCTCCTTTCCAGCTCTCCTGAACACTCCTCCATTAGATCAGACACCTCCAACTTAGGTCACCCACTTCGCTTCTCCGATTTTACCATACTTAACACAGCATCCTCGGACATCGATCGCAAAATTCTGGAGTCCCTCTACATCAAACAGCTGAACCCCCCATTGAACTCCTCCCATTCTTCTACTCCCTTACTAATTGCCTAATTTTCCCCCTCCGGTATAACCATTGTTTCAATTCTAAATATGCTAACCGAGGCCAGTGGTTTTCAAACTGTGTGCCGCAGAGCACTCACTGGGGTGCCGCGTTAATTTGCGATAGGCGCCGCGGCCTCTCAAAACCCGGGAAATGTGCTTAAGTTCCCCAAGAGTAAAGGGAATTGGCCCTAAGGGAAAATGAGAGTATATTTCCAAATCAATGTAAGTTTGTTTCTTAGCCTGTATTAGCCTCCCTAAAACATGATCTTTAAGCCGTAAAGTGTAATTTTAAATATGACTATACCTTTCCTTGACAATATATTAATTTTAAGCGTAAGTTTTATATATAATTATATATATATATATATATATATAATCTTAATCATAACCTATTATAAAGTGCGCCCCTAAATGGCTATATATCTTATGATATATTATTATATCATAATATATACATTGAATAGTAGCTTTAAAAAGTCTTAAAATATTAAGGAATTTGACAGGTTTGTAAGAATTAGCTTATTTGTTAAGTCTGGATGTGGTGTTCATTTAAAATGTTGAAATAGCGTTAGATTAACTCTTATATTAGATACCCGGAATACAAAAATCGGATAGTAGCCTAAAGCTAACATTATATTTACAATATATATCCTATGAATATACCTACGTCTATATATACTAAGCAAACTATTTATATATATAATAAATATATATAATATATATATTATATACTACTTATATGTTATACGGCTAATATCTCTATTAGCTTATACATTATTATATTATATATTGTATATAATAGAGCCCATCACAACAGCCTATATATATCTGCTTTCACTACAATAATCATATTCCCGATATATATACTCATTAACTTAATATATACTGTTATAGTTATATAATTGTAGCGCACTAGCGTCATTCGTATATATATATGATGAGCTATTGGTGCCTTGAACATCTAGAAAAAAGTTTGAACACAACAATTCAATAACTTCGTAGACACCGACAAAATTCTTATCGATCTAAGGCCCTGAGTTTTTTCTTTCACCTTCTGTGTATTTTGCCATAAATTTCCTTGCTATGATATTAGGTGCGTTTACCTAAAGTGGTTTTTGGCTACCGATACCCTACATCTCTGTTATTTTATAGTATACTATTCATTAATGTGATTGCCAAGCGTATTAATTTCCATTACTTGATGTAATAATTAATGCTAAATTAATATTAATTATTTATTATTTATATTTATTATTCCATATATTATTATCTATTATATATATTTATATTATTATTATATTATTATTATTATTTTATTATTATATGCACTATTATTAATTATTATGTATATGATTTTATTTTTTATAATATGCCTCTGTTACTTCGATGTTTGATGCTGATTACCATGGATTCCTATTGTCCTCTATTGTTGTAGTGAGTTTGAACTTGTCTGCCACTTGAGAATCCCATTGATTAGTACTCTGCCCAATGTCTTGCTAACTTATAGTTAGCAGCATATATATACTCTAATTACCTAAGCTCTCTTCTAGCCGATATTGTTCACGCGTATCCTATATTGAATCACTATGTATGCCTTGTTGCTTGTTCTGTTTACTAGCCATTCTTTTTTGTTGTGTATTCCTTGTACCTATATATATATATATATATAAATATATAATATATATACTATATATTATATTATATATATATAATATTATATATATAATATATATACTATGGGTATATTTATGTGTGTGTGTGTGGGTGTGTATAGTGGTGTGGGGTACTATTACCTTATTTTTTTTAATTTTTAATTTATCCTTATTTTTATTTTACTTTATTTTCATTGTTTTTTGTCGTTCATCTCACTCAATATTATCTATACATATGTTTTCACTCGAGATGAGGCCACTTGGGTTTGGCTCCGGAAAACGTGATTAAACTGTAATGGAGAATAATTAAAGGAGGGCAAATGACCCTGGATACGCTCGCTTGGCCTCAATCTTTTCACTTGTAGTGTTACCGGTTCCCCTGCGACCCAGACCCTATATATCATAGATTTAATATAATATTTATTTACGTGGTTTAATATATTATATATACCTATATATATTATTATTATCATTAGATTATATTACTAAAGGATGCATTCTAACTTTATTATATGAAACTAATGTAACTAAGTATTAAACAATAGATGTAGTCAATGCTAGTTATTATATATATATCATCTCTTACAGTATATACTATATATACTATATAATATACTATATATATATATATATATTATACATATATACAAGGATATATATTATTTAATATTATATAGTCACCTTGCAATGGTTAAATCTTTATAGTCAGTACATCCTTTCTACTATATATTTATTTTAAAGACCATATTAAATAGTGAGGATATTATACTCCTCTACCACCAAAGTATATATGAGTATTACTATATATATTATGCTATACCTAGTATTATTTCTAAATTATCTTTCCTATGCTATATATAATTATATGTCATTATATTAAAATTTCAACTATTTACCGATTATTTTTAAAAAGTGAAAAGATACACTGTTTATTTATAGCGATGATAAGTAAAGATTCAAGACCCATCAGGTCAATCGCCTGGTCATTTACTTGATGGATATGTTAATTAATTGTGTATTTTTTGTGTATGTGAGAATATAGTATCATTTTTTTCTCGCTATATTTTTTCGATCTTTCGGCTACGGCTTGATTAGAGACTGAGCCCGGCGTTGCTCGCCACAGCTTTCCCTCTGGTTTCTTTACCGCACGTTCCCTCTTTAGCTGCAATTTTCGGACAGATCCTGCATCAGCCCTTTAGCATTGCTCCTTTTTCCGATGTAACCTCGAGACAAACTGAGGATAGCAGGTGTAATCACATCCCTTTTTCTTGAAAGAAACTGAAAAAGAATGAAATGTTTCAAACATCTGCCTTGCCATCAAGGGTATTAATATTACCAATGATTTAAACCTTGGTTACTTGAAAGGGAGAACCTCGAATACTTGAAAAGAATCGTAACACACATATGAACCACGACCAAACCTTCACATACCAACTGTGATATATCATTATATACTGATACCCTGTATACTATATATAGTATATATTTCACTATATATATATATATATATATTATATATAATTATATATATATATATATATCGTATATATTAATTATATGGTTAATTATGACATAATCCGAGGACCATCTTACACATACCATTTGATTATACATATAAACAGTATATTACTATATAAATATTAATAATATATACTATATATATATATATAGTATATATATATTATATATATATATTATATATATATTTTATATATATATAAACATATAATAAATATAATAAATTTAGCGCAAAAGCAGATAATACCCCATAATTATCTTAAGCATTTTAAAAGGCACACACACATACATACATAATACACACATATACATATATAATATTATTATTATAAATATTTTTTAAATTAAGCTTAAATTTTATCTCAAAATTAGAATTTTATATTATTAGATATTGCGTATTATAATGTCTGCGGTTAATTATTCGCCCAATACCGTGGCACACATCATATCGATTGAGGCCCATTTTAGCTATATTATAAATTAATTTGGGAGAGAAACATCACCTATCCTCACAACTTCACTACCTGCTATATAAAATGATATTATAGTACTACTATTATAGCTTTTATTATATAGTAGCGATCATCAATTAAATTTAATAGCACAATGAACTAGTTCTCTGAATTATTATTATTGCTGATGGAGAATACTTAATAGTACTATATATATATTACTAACTAATTGCATATAATATAGTCTATATACTACTATATATCTATATTACATATATAATATCTATATATTATAATATATATTATATAGATGACAGTTAGTAGTGTAATCTATCTTTTCTAAGTAAAGGTACATATACTATAGTTTCCTCTCAGCTAGGTATATATATATCATAATTCACTAGGTTAGGGCCTAGTTGGGTACGAGTTAGTTAACATCTGTTTTAATAAACCCACACACACACACACACACACACATTATATCATACTTATATTATATATATATTATACGATATAGATATATTAGGTATATCCACATAGGTTACTTACAGATGTGGATCTGTCCTTCTATATAGTATATATAGTTATTCTACATAAATCTATAAGTTACATAATCTCATTATAATCAAGATAATTTCAGTATTTGTATATTTAATTTTTCTACTTTTATACAATTTAGCATAGTAACAATTGTATATGTTTATAAGATCGTAAAACATGAGGTTTTATTTGATTTTATATTATTATTATTATTATTATTATTATTATTATTTATTATTATTATTATTATTATTATTATTATTATTTTATTTTATTATTAATTATTTATTATTATTATTATTATATTATTCATTATTATTTTATTATTATTATAATTATTGTATTTATTATTTACTTTATTTACTTATTATTTATTTCTCGTGTGCCGGAGTAAATGCGAATCAAGCCAGTAAAAATGGGTACCAGGTTAGTAAAATTCGTTTAATAATACCAATAAATATCAATGATATTTTAATCCGGATCCCATATATTATGCAATATATATAATAATATATATTTATAATATAAATTATATAATATATTATATATATATATATATATATATATATATATATATAACTATATATATATAAATTATATATATATGAATCTTAACATAAAGAACCTACCTAATTATAAGCCTCTTTTGTCCTATCTTTGTTTTACCAATTATATATTACGTAACCTAATACAAACCTAACTAATCCATTTAACTGCACACATATTTGCCAATCATGTAAGACTCACCTCATTCCACGTGAGGTCATTGCACATAGATATATCCGTTTTCATAAAGTTTAAGGTGGACATTTCAAATTTCAAACTCAATTTTCTTGTTATAACGTCAACTAAATATTTGTTACCTAAGTTCAAACATGTTAATTTTTGGTTTTGTTATTGCCCTACTAGGTTATACATAGGTTATAATATCTACATGATTAAAGACGAGTTATACTATACTGATTGGAGTTTAATTTTTATTTTATTTTAATTTTTTTAAAATTAACTTTTATTTATTTTAAAAATTATTTTATTGTATAAAAAACTTTGATGTTGTGAGTTTAGTTGGAGTATAGAGAGCCCTATGTATGTATGTAAAATAAATATTATTTCAAAATGGTAATATCTATATGATAGCTGTTAAAAATAATATTTTTTAATTTTTTTACTTTGATTTTTAGTCTAATCCCTGCTTCTTAACTAAACTCCTTACTAAGAATAAGGATGCTACTCGTTTGTATCCAAGCGATGCTTTAAACTTTATAAAACTTCTTTTTATTACATGTTAAAGGGACAGGTAAATCCAGTAAAATGTCAATGGTCCACACGTACGCCCATCAGCACTATTTTTGGATATGGTTGAACCTATTTTATGGCTATAATACAATCATGGTGCTTGAGGTCAGTAATGGTAGAACATGGAACATAAAGCAAGATCCTTGGAAATATATCTGGAAAATTTCATTTATAACACCTCAAGAGATAGTTAATCAGTAAGTAAGTCCTCCACACTACTAGCTGCTCCCACCCATCTTAAGTCCTATGTATCTATGAATCTCGGAAGTCTAATCAGTTAAGGTCCATATTTGAAGATCATATGTTGAAAACCAGAAGCATAAATAAGTGCGTGGTGAGTGAGAGCAGCGTAGTGAGGTGAGCGTGTGAGAGCGAGTGCGAGAGAGTGAACTGCCACCACTCATCCCCTTCTCCTCCCACCCCATGATCCTGAATAAAACCATTGATCTATACTGCGACTGATTACATCCTCATACCCTTGGATTGCATATTTGATTTCAAGCTATTGCAAACAGTGTGGGGTCATTTGTTTAAAGTACATCATGAAAACATTTAATGTGTTCCCCTCTTGAATAAAATATTTTTTATTTATTCTTAAATTTTTATCTACCTTTTATGTGGTAAAATAAAACACTTATGTAGATTGAGTAAATCCTTTTTTTATTGAGTGTTGTGTGATCTCTTCCTACCAGCACTCCTGGTACTTTACTGTCTGCTCCATGGTAGCATAGAGACTGATATAGTGACGCCCCTTCATCTTTAACTCACACTTGGAAGTATACTAAGTACTTTTAGAGATTTTGAATTTTCGATACCTATATATTATTATATATAAATAATTATCATATATATATATTAAGACTTATTGATAGATCTATATCGTAATTATATCAATACATTATACCTCCTTATATCTCTTACTATATAACTGACCCTCTAATTATATAGTATAATAATAAATAGATATTATTTTTTTTTTTTTTTCAATTTATTGTATTTTATATAGTAGTATTATAATTATATACATATATATATAATCAGTCTTATTCGTTGTGTAAGCTCTGATAGATTTGTTATGTCGTGTTCGAGTATAATTGAACTATTACTATGCTACAGTATTCGTGCAGTTAAGGTATGTTAATGTTAGTACGTGAACATTTTATCTAGTTCAGTACTTTGATATGTTTAGTACTTTATTGATGAGTATAAAACTTGAGTTATTTTTGCCAATACTCGTTGTTAGTATATAATTACACCAAACATACCAGTATTTGTTGCACCGTCTATTACCAGTTGCATCTACATGTAAAATTAATATTTGAATTAGGCACATGTTTATAGATTATAGATAGTTTATAGTTTTATAGCTTACATTTTGTAGTTTATAGGGAATTTGAAGACGTAGCAGTTATTACTATTAATAACAATTAACATTCTAATATTCATAATGCTGATAGAAAATGAACAATGCATAATTTATGCAGTGTCATACACTTACCATTGAATAGCCAAAGACTACGTTTGTTAATGAAGCAGCTTATCATATTATAATTAAAGCTTTTTCAAGTATTATGATAGTTGCAAATATTCGTTGATTAGTGTATATAGTACTTGTTTTTTATATGGCACTTGTAAACTTTTGTTAAATATTACTATATCAATGTCATATAGCATTGATGTGCAGGTCAAGTGGATTTAGGTTAAGTTCTTTTTATGCATTGTTAACTACTTTACCTTTTTACAAGTAGAACTTTGCATAATTAACCGTTTTTACATAAACGTGAGTGAGATACGTTAGTTTTGTTGTTGTTTTAGATTTATGCGTTTTTTATTTCAGGTTAGCCATGTTGCTTAATTTGATGAAACTTAGTTATGTAGGATTACATGTGTTGTCCGCGCTCTGCTACGTTAGGTATGAAGTTGATGCTACTATATCCAATGCTAAATAATATGCAGAAATATGATAGCTTAGGGTAATTTAGTTACTTTGACCGCTGTCACATGCAAAACTATTGTTAATATTGTGAGCTTTTGCGATTCTACGTCATCCCGTTACAAGTTGTCTAGAAGGCTGTTACTGTTCTTGTTAGGTAGTATGCCTCTATGTCATCTTTTCTGTTCTCAAATCTTTCTTATGTTCAGTCCTTTAATGCTGAAGTGCAATATGTTAATTTATTTAAAGGCTACAATCAATGCGTTTTATACTAATTTTGTTATAATCATAGAGTATGTTACTCTAAAAATTTAACATTTATAAGTTATTGAAATTAATAGTGAGTGAATAAGTACTTTTATACGTTTACTATTGTTAAGGAGCAGCTTTGCTAATGCTGCCAGTATTATCCGTGCAGTAAGTGCTATTATAGTTCTCTTGTTCACATTTGCTATCTTTCTATATTCTTTTTCAGGTTGTGAGTTACGTTAGCTATTGTTGTGAAAATACTTTACATCCGCTTAGCATTATTCGTGTCAGCTGTATGAAAATACCTTATTTATGATATTCATGTATGTTATTCCATAATTGATTACCAAAATATGACTTGAATCAATGGATCCATAGATCAATAGATTAATAGATCAATAGAACATGGATAGGTGGATAGTGGGTGATGGCTTGGTTGCTATTTACTGCGTTACTGAATATGGCCAATAAAAACGTAAATTTTTTTAAGCTATTAAGATAAATGAATAATAATTTCAGTAAAAACAAATTGTTTTAAACCAAATAAAAAAAAAAAAAAATATTTTAATAAATAAATTAAAAAATTTAAAAATTTGATAAAAAATTTATGAACAACAACAACTTCAAATAAATAGAATTATTTAATAAATAAAAAAAAGTTTAAAACAACAATAAATTTTTAACAAAAAATAAAAAAGTAATAAAAATTGAAAATAAATAAAACTTTGCTCAACCGAACTTATTTTTTTGTCATGTTTATACAAAATGAAATCCAAAATATGACTTGTAACCAATAGCATCCACTGAGCAAATAGATCAAAGATCAATAGTCATGATACGGTAGGAGGGGGACGGGCTTTTGACTACTATTTAAGCAAGTAAAAACATAACAATCTAGAATAAAAAAAGTATGACTTGAATCATAGATCAATAAGATCATCAGATCAGTAGATCAAATAGATCATGATATGAAGTAGGAGGCCTATGGGAGGCTGTTTATTACCTGATTATACTAATTAGGGATGTAAACATAACCAATTTTAATAAAAAATATTACTTGAATCAACCACTAGCCAACTAAGATCATCAATTCTCCCCAATAGGTCCTAGGAAGGAAGCTGAGCGAGCGCATGCTCTAATATACCTGATTTACTGATTATACTGCTTTAGGATATGTCTAACATATAATTTTAATAAAAAATACTTGACTATACTTCAATGATCCCAGTATCAACAGATCAATAATTCAATAGATCATAGACCCCACATCATAGGATATAAGGCATGGCGTCGAGCCCTATGACAGTATATATTTACGCATTTATATCCTCACATCTTCACTCGTTTAGGTATGTAAAACATAACAAAAAAATTTAAAACTATTTCTTCAAAGAACTTATTTTGTTATTGTTAATACAAATGATATCCAAAATATGACTAATCAATAGATCAATAAAAAAAAATCAAAAAAAAAAACAAAAAAAAATTAGATCAGCGTATGATGATTTACTGATTTACTGCATTTACTGATTTACTGATTTTTAAAATGTAATTTATTTACGTTATAAGCATAAACAATGAATAAATGTATTAATAGATTTAACAAAACATTTAAAACAATAAACAAAAAATAATAAAAAAACCTTAATATTTTTTGAAAAAATTAAATTTATATAACACTATTAATTTTTTTGACGACGGTTAAACCATATATATATATAATAAATTAAATAAACAAAACTACTAAAATGTTAGAAGCTCAAAATATCTATAAAAAAATAATCAATAATAATCAACTACTATTCAACATAACTTAGATTTTTTGGTCTATGTTTATACAAATAATATACCATCTATATATTAGAATGGCATTCATTAGTATCAATAGATCAATAGACATCCAATAGATCATATAAGATACAATAATTAGATTGTGGGAGGGTAGTGATAGACGGTTATGTCTGCGCCTCTTATTTTATAATTATTGTAACAGTAATTAATGGAATGGGAAATTATTGTTACTCAAATTTAAATTTTATTATTAAAAGAAGTTATATGTTATGTTTATCAAAATGAATCTAAAATATTGAGCTAGATCAATTAGATCAATAGATCCAAATAGAATTAATAGATCAAAATTCCCAATTAGATCATTAATGGGTGAAAGGGGTTGGTGGGGCACTTTATACTGATTTTCGCGTGAGGGTAATTAAACTTAAACATTGTACAAAAAAGTTTTTTAGGCAAAGAACGGAGTGTTAGGGATACAAAAGACCCAAAATTATGATGAATCAATTAGAGCAATAGTCAACAGACAAGCGAGATCACATATCAATTAGATCATGTGAGGGGCGAATTGGAGTACGGAAGGTACTGCGAGGTTGAGAAAACGCAAATGGGATTACCCGGATTAAGCAGAAAGAAACCTAATGCGTTGAGGAAAAACAAAAGGGACAAGAGTAAACAAAAAAAAAAAAAAGGGGGTAGACAACGAGAAAGTTGAAAATGAAAGGAAAGGGTGGGAAAATTTATAAATCTAAAAAAAATATAGTAATATTAGCTGGAAAAATTGAACTTATTTTGCAGATATATAATTCAATTTGATATCAAGTGTCTGATCTGTTGTCGTAACATGAAATTCAAAGATAAATATACTGAGTGATAATATTTATAACTAAGCATAAAAAAAAAAGTGAATAGTATATATAACAAAATGTAAGCAAGCAAAAAATATTGCAAGAAAATCACACAAGATATTTTTAAAGGAAGAAGTCAAACGTGTAAGGCATCAACACAGGAACCCAAACAACAAAGAAAAAATCAAAATGAAGGCAACTGCATCGTAAACCGTACAGTCAGCCTCGTAGCAGAGAGGTAATTATGGAATACAAAAAATAAAATTCCTACACTAGGGACGGCTTAAATTTTTCCAATTTGTGTGCCATTTTAAATAAGGCACCAAATAGGTCCTGTGTTACTAATGTCACAAAAAACTACGAAAACTACATAAAAGTTATAAAAATTCAAGAGACAAAATATTGAAGGATAGAAACAAGAAATAAGTGAAGAGCGAATTCCCAGTAATCAGTCATTTATTACATGGGCACTTCTGCATGTATAATACGATATTCATAAATGCCTGCCCAAAAACTGGGCATTTTATAAAATTATCAGCAAAGGATTGATTTAATTATTGACAGCAGTTTTAAAAAAAACATTCTGTTTCTTCTACACTAAGACCTACAAAATATTAATCTAACATATATTTATATATTATATATATATATATATATATATATATATATATATATATATATATATATATATATATATATATATAATATATATTTATATAGTAAGAAAAGAAGAAAAAGAAGAAGAAGAGAGAAGAAGAGGAGAAGAGAAGAAGAAAAGAAGAGAAGAAGAAGAAGAAGAAGAAGGAAGAAAAAAGGAAGAAGAAGAGAATAGAAGAAAAGAAGAAGAAAGAAGAAGAAGAAGAAAGAAGAGAAGAAGAAGAAGAGATGAAAATGATATTGGAAGATGAAGTATGAAAATGAAAATGAAAATGAAAGAAAAATGAAACTCGAAAATGAAAGTGCACTAGAATTGAAGTGAAAATTAAATAAAAATGATAAAATCAAAATAAAAATAAAAAAAAAATAAAATAAAAATAAATTTAAATAAAAAAAAAAATAAAATAAAAATAAAAATAAAATGAAAATGAAAAATGAAATTTATTTGTAAAATGAAGATTAAACTAAAATGAATGAAATGAAAAATGAAAAAGAAAATGAAAATGAAAATGAAGAAAATAAATAATAACAAAAAAGAATAAAAATGAAAAATAATAATAACAGATAATGAATAATAACAATAAATATTAATATAATAATAAATAATAAAAATAAAATGAACTATGATAATAATAATAATAAACAACAATAATAATAAATAATAATAATTAATAATAATAATAATATCATAAAATCATAATAATAATATATAATAATTAATAATAATAATATAATAATAATATTATAATAATAACCAAAATAATAATAATAATATAATAATATATAATAATAATAATAATAATATAATAATAATATATAATATATAATTAATAATTATAAAATATTAAATAATATGATAATAATTAATAATAATATAATCAATAATAAATAATAATAAAAATAATAATAATAATAATAATAATAATAAAATAATAATTAAATAATATAATGCAAAAAAAAACACCAGCCATTAGTTGGTGAGGTATAACAAACAGGTTATTACTACTTTGTTGTTGAATTTCTTTTTATGTATCCCTTGTACTTACAACACAAATCTACCCCATCGATTCTCCGCTGAGAAGTATTTTTTTCTGCTAAGATTGTCCTGTCCTACACTTTTACTGAAACCATCAAAACAACGATTATGTATTAATTGAACCTTAATCATAAAATATATGGTTATTGTGAACGAAGCTTGCCTGAATTAAATAATAATTATAATAATAATGTACCTCCTAATGCATGCTAATCGGACTGTGTTTTATCAGATACTCATTCATCTATTTCAACTCCATTCTACATTGTGCTATAAATGACACGTTTTTCACGTGGACATGTGGCTATATACGAGATAATTACACAGAATATTGAATAACTACTCAACTTCACCTACTACATGCAATTATGGATAACCTAGATATTATAGTAATGAAGCAAATTAGTAAGATAATTATCAAGATGCTGAATAATAACTCTAATCATAAATTAGCCGCATTAATTACAAATATGGCTAGCGAATCTAAGGATTAATAATAAGGCTTGCCAACATCTAATAAACAAAAGTAAGGCTGCGTATATATCGGCAAATACTGCTACCTCATGCAAAAACATAATGCCTGACTCCTAATATAACATAATCCAACTAACTTATACACCATAACAAGTGTAATTAATTAGAGTACTCTCGCTCATGTACACCACGGTATACAACTTTTATATAAGCTCAACTAAATGATAAATACATTTTAATACCAATTTGGCTAATCAATTTAATATCCCAATAATTATTATGATATAACAATATACTATATTATAGACTGTAACTAGAAAATTAGCAGGCAATTAGCAGATAATTACTTTCTTTGTTTTAGGACAAAGAATTTATTAGTCTCAGTATTATCGAAAAATAGGAATCTTTTAGACTTGTATCATGTTTACTCTAAGAAATCGTGTCTTTGAGACAGATAAGTATATTATTAAAACTTCCTTCAAAACATCTCTCTTACAATGTCAATCTTACCTCCTCAATAAATGCCATAGAAATCAATCCTTTGAATACTCTTACTACGTGATAGTGCAACTCCATCCAGAAACTCTGTGTACTAATTCGCTTAAATAGAATTGGGCCCAAAACTGATGCACAGCATTTTATACTGGTTAAAAAGTCCGCCAAAACAGTTGACAATACGTTACTTTACTCTTTAGTCTCTTGAAGATTTATAATACTAGAAAATAAATATTATTTTATAGTTATATTCTGCACCTTCACTGTTTAGACACTTTCAAATTACAACTGCTAATATAATCACACCCAAATCTTTTCACATAGTCCAGCAAACTCAAGCCTAATCCATATTTTCATCCAATTTCTAAAATTGGTAATTATTCTAATAATCCCTCTAAAGTTATAATATCATCAAATGTTCCCCCCTCCCCCTCCCCTCCTCCCCCTCCCCTCCCCTCTCCCCCCTCCTCTCCCCCTCCCTCCCCCCCATCCATAAATTCACTAGTTGTACATACTCTCAAAATCTTGGAAATTTATCTTTAATTCCGGTTCATCTAGCATCTCTTCTTCCTCATTTCTAAGTTAATGGATGACTTTTAAGTCACTTATGATATGGAATAGAATAACATGTCTTTGAAGAGAGTCTCAATTTCTCTATTACAAGAATGGTCTGACCCCAGATTTAACCGCTCAGCTCATTCTTAAATGCACTGCAATATTTTCTCCTTGCTTTTAATAATAAAATTGATCGAACAGGTCCAAGGGTTAACATTTGTAAATAAAAAATAAAAGAAAGAAATCTAGCGTAATATTTAAAGTTTCTCTAACGAAGTCCACAATTACTTAGCTATAAACTAGCTTAATCTAAAACCTAACCTAATCTTAAACCTAACCTAACACTTAACCTAAACCTAACACTATAACTAAAAATAACTAACTTAACCAACCAACTAAACCTAGCTTAACCCAACTTAAATCATAGCTTAAAAACATGACCTATATCCTAAAGGCCTGCGCGGGCCTCGCCTAAGGGAATATTTTTTTGTAATCGTGCGACCATTTTCATTAGTCCACCTCTCAAATATATATTCAATAAATGTATTAACATTATTAAATTAATTTTATTTCAAGAACAATATATATATATTGGGAGTAAATAATTTGTCGCGCGGGGTTCCCCCCCTCCCCTACGGGGGATGGAAAACGTCCCCCCCTGTGTTCCCCGTTCGAAAATAATGATGCCTGAATGAATCCTTTACCAAATAATATATATATAATATATTAATATATATAATATATATTATTAAATATATATTATATATATATATAAATATATGTATAAAAATTATATATTATATATATTATAAGTTATATTATATATATACTATGTCCCCCCGCCGGCTCGAACGCCCCCCAAAAAAAATATATATTTATTTAATTTATTTTTTTTTAACAATTTCTCTAACAAAATTTTACAAGTATTTTCAAAAATGTATTTCCTTTTCCCTTATATCTTATATGTAGTTTCTGAAGATTTTTATTTTTTTACAGTTTTCTCTGGCAAAAAATTTTTACCAGGATTCCAACAAGTATTCCTTTTCCCTGTAGCTAATTGTAGTTTTGATTAATATATAATAGATATATTATTATAATATAATTAATAATAATTATAATATATATAATTATATTATAATATTACTATAGTATATATAATATATATATATAGTAAATAATATATAATATATATAATATATATACTGTATATAAATTTTTTATTTTATTGATTATTTATAAATAATTTGAGATATTTCCTAGATATTAAGTTATTATATATATATATATATTATTATATATATTATATTATAAATAAATATATATAGTATATATATATATAAAGATGATTATATTATATATATATATTATATATAATTATAATAATATATATATTTATATATATAATAATATATAATTAATATATTATATATATAATATATATATAATTATATATATATATTATATAATAATATATAATGATATAATGTAATGTATGTATATATAAAAAATATTATAAATTATTATATATTATATATATATAAATTAATATAATTATATTATGTACTAAATCTTTTTTACAAATAACCTCCATTATATAATTAAATTATATAAGTTAATTAAATCAAAATAAATATATATATTAGTATAATATATAATATAATTATAATATAATATATATATAAATATATATATAAATAATATCTATTATATATAATATATATAATATATATATAATATAATTTTAAATATACATATAAATTATAATATATATATATTATATATATATATAAATATTAATATATAAATAAATAATATAATTAATATATATTAATAATATAATATAAATTAATTATTATTAATATATTATAATTTAATATATATATATTAATATATATAAATTATATATAATAAATTATATAATATAATAAATATTAATATATATATATAATATTAATACCGTAAATGAATAATATTAAATATTATATATTAATGTATATATAAATAATATTTGACTATGGTGAAGTTCAAAAAAATTACAATAATTAAATGTTGTTTTTTTTTATTATATAGGTATAAATCCAAAAAACTTAATCGCAGATATTATATTCTCTGGTGTTAAATTTCCCTTCAAATTGCTTGGAGTAAGATCCAAGTGGGGAATAACCTATATAAAATATTATAAATTAATAAAATATTATATTAGATAACTATAATATAATATAATAAATATAATAATAAATATATATATATAATAATATATAATATATATATAGTTATAATATAAATTATATTATTTTATACTTATAATATTATAATATTATTATTATATATTTATTATATATATATATATATTATCATTTATATATAATATATAAATTAATATATAATTATATTATATTATATATATATATATATATATTATTATATAATATATAATTATAATATTATAATATATATATTATATATATATAAATCTATATTATATAATCAGGGCGTTTCCTCATAGGTGTAGGTGTGCGTCCGCAACCCTAAAAAAGATAATTAGTTAATTTTATTATTACCATCTTTAGATATAGGGAATATCTGTTTCAAATGAAGATAGTTGTACACAATTATTCAATAAAATATTAAAAATTTAAATGCATCTTTTAAACTTCAAATAGCTATTATTTTTTATACAGTAGTATCTAACGTATCAAAATAAGAAGCATTTTCATGTTTGCCCTAATAAAATAATTTGAAAATGTTCATATATCTCGTTCCGTCCTGCTAATTGTTATTCACGCTCTGCTCTGCTCGCTCTCGTTTTTCTATTTCTTCAAAATACCTTTATATAAATTGTTGATCTTTTAATATTTATGCACATGGAATTTTTGCACAGCAGACTTTTTATAATTTATATTTAATTTGGATTATTATATATATTATATATATATATATATTTTATATATATATAATTATATATATTATATATTATATATATTATTATTAATATATAATTATAATATTATATATATTAAATATATTAATTAATTAATATTATATTAATAATATTAATAATTACTTTATATATATTAATATATATTATTATCATATTAATACAATATATATAAATTATATATATACTAATATTATATAATAAAATATAATAATTATAATAATATATATTATATAAATTATATATACATACAATATATAATATATTAATTTAAATATATATTATAATATTAAATACTATATATACTAATATTTATTATAATATATATTCATTTATATACATTAATAATATATTAAATATTACATTATATATATATTATATAAAAAAGATTATATATAATATTATATATATATATATCTAATATACTAATATATAAATATCATATATATAATATATATATAAATTTATATATATATAATCTGCATGTAACTAGTAGTGAAAAGAAATTTATAATTTATATATATTAATTTATTATTTTAAATATATATTATAATATTATATATTATTATAATATTATATTATATATATATTTATATAATATTTATTATTATTATATATATATTAATAATATTTTATATAATATATATATTAAATATTAATAGTTATATTTATATATATAAATATATATATAATATATAATATATATATATATAGTATAGTTATATATAAAAGTATATATATATATATATAATAGTTATAATATATTATATATATAAATTATATATTAATATTATATATATATATTATAATATATAAGTATATATTATATATAATATAATATATATATATATATAATAGAGTATTATATATAAAGTTATATAATATATAGTATATTATATATATATTAATGAATTATAAGTTATATATATAAGTTATATAATAGTTATATACATATTATATATATATATAAATATATATATATGATATATATTATATATTATATATATATATATATTATATATATAATACTATCTAAGTTTACTAATATAACTACTACTAATAGTATAGCAACTACTCCTACAATTGTAGAGCTTATATTATATATATATAATATATATAATATTATATATAATATATAATTAAGATATTATATATATATAATGTTATAATATAT
>JABUQX010102352.1:7500-18121 GCA_015478945.1 Trachelipus rathkii | reverse complement strand
CGTACTTCGTTCAGTTGGATTCGTTGTTTAACCGTTTCGCATTTATCGTGCAGAAACGCTTTCGCATCTATCGTATCTTTCTGCAATTGTTGTTTCACCTTCCCATAAAACTGAACTCTTCCCTCAAATCTTTGTTACTAATTCCATTTAAGATGAGTTCGGGGCTATTCCCCCTTTTCCACCTCCACCTCCTTCCAACATTTATGCCAAATATTGAAATTTGTTTTAAAGAAGAATCTCTATATATCTGCTCCCTTTTTGAGCTTTACACTAAGAAGTAGTACGGCCATGATGGTATTCTATTCCTCCTGTGGTTCACAAAACTCGTGCTTCCCAATTTGCATCCTGCCTTGGTAATCTATTCCGCCTGTCTTTCTACTTCGACGTGCACTCATTCAGCTTCTCAACTATTCAACTATCGTCCTATCGCTTTTTAATTTTGTTCCTTCTTAGCAGGATGATTTGGAAAAATCTCAATTTGTTTAATCTTATATCTCTGACTGGCAGTATTGCTTTCGTAAGGAGCGACCTATTGGTGACCTGTGACCTTTGACCTTTCTCTTCTCTCTGATTCTTGCGTCCTCAGTCCTTCGACATTTCGGTGAATCTTTTCCTTTGGCGTTAGACATATCGAATGCCTTCGATAGAGAGTGGTACAAAGTTTAGATTCCTAAACTTTACTTCTTCGGTATATATCATTCTACAGTATCTATGACCTTCCTTCTGATTTTTTTCCTATCCGACCGATCTTAACAGCAATTGAAGACGACCACCGCTCATCCTTTAAATATATACCTGCTTTATAACTATGTATATATATATATATATATATATATATATATATATATATATATATATATATATATATATATATATATATATATATATATATATATATATATATATATATATATTATATTTTTAAAACCAACCTTATATACAATAAATAATTACATGTTTAGTAACAACCTACCGCTATATATCTATATATATATAATAATATATATATATATATATATATATATATATATATGGTGGTGTTCCACAGGGTTGTGTCCTTTCACCAGCTTTTCTACTTTTTAATAATGACCTTACTTGTTTCCCTTATACATTCCTATACCGACGACTCCACCTCATTACTCTTTTAATTTCGAAAGATGTTCAATCCAACTGCGTGTGGCTCACACTAGGAAGGTGACCTTGGGACAACTAATCTCTGACCTATCTCGAATTTCTTATTGGGCATTGAGAACATGGTTGTTTTCAATGCCTAAAAAACTTAATTCCTTCTTCTTACTACTTGACATTAATCTTCCACACAACTATAACATCTTCGAAAACAAGTAATTCAAACCTTCGTTTGTCCTTAATATCCTTCTTGCTTCTTTTTCTCTTGATCTTAATTGGAATGATCTCTTTACTTCTTTTCTAAACAAGCCTGTGAGGTTGGTTTTGAAGTTCCTACGAAATTTCTTCACGCCACCCCAGCTACCTGATCTTTAGAGGGGTGTCCTCTGTCCCTGTATGAAGTACCCCACACATCTGGAGTGCTTCCATTCACACAGCTTTCCTTGAAAAGGTGGAGTCTAGGAGTTTTCACTTATCTTTCCTTGAAAAGGTGGAGTCTAAGGAGTTTTTCTTCTTTATTTGTTAATTCTCTCTTCTCTCCTGTCTCTCTCTCTCCTCTTCTCTCTCTCCTCTTCACTCCACCTCCTCTCTCTCTCTCTCTTCTCATTCTCTCTCTCTCTCTCGCTCTCCTCTCTCTCCTCCTCTCTCTCTCTCTGGAATTCTCTTTCTTCCGTGTTTCAAAATGGGTTGAGCACTTCTTCATATTATATCGCAAAAACGAACGGGAACCGCCTCTTTCTTTCTGAACCCTTTCAAATCCAACATTACATTATCCTCCATTGAGAAAAGTTCGTTGCCCCCCCACACGCATTTAATCCAACATACATCCATTTATCCTTTTTTTCCTATCCCAAAAACTTCCTATTGACCCCAGGTACTTAAAACTCTCGAAACCCAATGCTTGACGATATTCGAGATATCAAATCTGTGGAAACACTCCCTTATTTAATTTTCCCAAAATACCTTAAAACTTATACGCTTTTAAACGGCCGTAATCTTTGTCGGTCAGCCTTTTGAAAATAGGATTGCCTTGGGAAACTCCCCCCCCCCCGCAAACTCTGTAAAACTAGTAGGACCTATGCACCTTTTCCCATCAGAGGGAATAAGATAATATATATAATATATATATATATATATATATATATATATATAAATATATATATATAATATATTATATTATAATATATAATAATAATATATATATTATATATATAATAATATATAGATAAAAGTCTGACATTAATCAGATTAAGAAAATTGTATCCAACAACAAGGGAAAAACTAGTTGCGTTTTCTTCTTTTACTCACAGTGAGACTATTATATCTTTTATATATAGACTAATTATATATATATAATATTGATTATATTATAATAATATATTATATATATATATTTATATATTATAATATATATATATATATATATCGTGGTTAAAATCCAGGAATAACAAGAACCATACGGAGTTGTAAGATGGATTAAACCATGGTTTAAAACCCCAGGAGTAACAAAAAACAATATTGTGGGATGGAATACACAATGCATAAAATATCTTTAAAAAAAATATATTATTCAATGATTTCTAGCATTTTGATATGTTTCTCCAGATATTTCAATCGCAAGAGTAGGCTGAACAAAGGCAGGTAAAAAATTTTCTTCGAAATTTTTAGTTATTGTGAAGAATGATTGTATTATATATATATATATATATATATATATATACTATATATAATATATAATATATATATATATATAATATATAATAATAATAAATGAAAAAATATATTAACATTTATATTTAAAGAAATATAGATATTAGAAACATATAAATATATTTTGTAAAACTTTAATAATTTTAATCCATCATTCAAAGTTTCGACGGCTCTGGCAAAACTCAAGTTTACAGGCTATTGCTTATTTACATTTCATTAATGATAACTCAATATGTGGAGTTTGAGGATTGTGAGAAATATGCATCGTAAGCCGCAACGGCATTTTTTCTATTGTGCGTTTCATTATCCCATCTTCATCCTTTTAAAGAGGAGTTCCAAAATAAGTAGTGACCATTTGTCGTTTCATATCGCAATGGTCATTAATTATATTTTTGGGTGGCTATTTGAAATATTGATAATTTTTTTTTTAATAAAATAATAAAGTAAAACCTTTTTTTTTTTCAGAATAAGAGTTTATATATTATGATATACCCTCTTTATTTTTTACTTACGAGTTATGTAAAAACTCCAAAAGAAAACAATAATGGTAATTACTTATACCAGTTTTACCCAAGTTAATCAAGAAAATTTGAAATTTAAGAAATTAAACTTGAAAGGCATAATTTAGGGAATTTTTTAAATTTTCTGGAACAATAAAGTTATCCGGTAATAATTTTATCTTTTAAAAATCTATTAAAAAGATAAAAAACTACATAAAAAACCCTGAATAGTATAAAAAAACCCATTGAAAACAAAAAAAAACATTTTCGTTTATGTTTATTTTTTTTAAGAAACCCAATGTTTTTTTTTTTTTTTTAATAAAAGCCAGTACTTGGTTTTTTTCCAACCCTATAATATATATATAATATATATATATATATATATCATATAAATATATATATAATATATATATATATATATATATATAGATATATATTATATAGTATATATATATATATCATTATTATATTTATTTATTTCATATAATAGTATATATAATATATATATATAATAAAAAGTAATGAATGAAAAGAAAAAGATAAAATGAAGGAATAAAAAAATAAGAAAAAAAAGAGGAAAGGAAGAAGTAAGAGTAAAAGAAGAAAAAAAGAAAAAAACACCGAGAATAAAAAATATTAAAAATAAGAGTAATAATAAATAAAAGAAAGATTGAAAAAAAATCTGTAAAGAGTCATCAAAAAGAAAAGAGTAAGAGAATGATCATGCAAATATCTATAACAAAATGGAAACAGCATGAATTCGAGGATGAAACTAAGAAGAATTTAAAGATTTTGAATTTTTTTTGACTCTCATACAAAGTATCATTAAAAAAGCGACTGGAATGAAGAAGGATCTCGTAACCTCAACTATCAATAGTGATGGAACTGATGAGGGAGGAAGAACGTTAAAACATTCCTTCATTCTGAGGATTAAATCCAAAGCTTTACATAAGTCACAAATTTCTTTTTTTCAGAAGGGAATTGATCCTTTTCCTAAAAAACCATTTTTTTACCAACTGGAGATAAATTTTACTAGTGTTTTTCGTTTTAATTTTTAATTGAAAGGAAAAAATAAACAATCCAAAATCTCTGCAGAAATATAATAATCAAAAAATTTGACAAAATAGAATGTTAAAATAATAAATCGTTTCAAAATACTAATAATAATAATAAAAATAAATGATAAAAATAATTAATAATAATTTAATAATAATAATAATATATAAATAATAAATAATATAATGTTAAAATAAAGCCGCTATAAAGAGGAGCCAAAAAGGAGTCTCCTAATAATGAATATTAATTCAATACTATTATTAAAACTAAAAGATTAAGGGATTAATACCCAAAATAAACCGACAGTTCACGTCTTCAAATTACATCCATTCCATGATCGCTAACTTGGTTATTTACCTGTTAGTACTGAATTTATTTCTTTCCTGTTTAATAAAGGTCTTAAATTGCAATTGAGAGCCAACCTTCTTTGTCTTTTTCTAATTCTTATAAACTTTTCACAATAATTACAATCATTAATCTTTTTTGTCCAGCCTTTTAAATTTACGGGGTAAATCAAAAAATTTTGGCTAGCATGCGTTTCTTCTGTAATCTTTAATGGGAATATCGTCTAGATCGATATCCAGTAAAAAAATAAAGTTCTTATCAAAATCATAGATTAAATAATTTAAATTTCACCTTGAGCAAATTCCTTTGTTGAATAAAATAATTATTGCAATTTAATTTTTTTCAATAGTAATGGTATTTGTATAGGGCAAAAATAATGAACTTTCAGACAATAATATGTCTAAAAATTAATAAACATATAATGTCTGGAAAGCAAATATGTGCCTAAACTATTTTTAACCAAGAAAACTGTCTGAAAGTCCTTAATATGTCTAAAAAAACCTTTAGACATATAATGACTTTCAGATATTTATTTATGTTCTAAAAATAGTAAGACCAGATAATGTTTGAAAAAGTCATTTTAAGACCATATAATTGTATAGGCCATAAAAAGGACTTTCGTAACAATTATATGTTTAAAAAATAGTTAAGGAATCAGAAGTCCGGAGGTCTCGTAAATAGGGGGCATATTATTTTATGACTAGCGCCCCAATTTTATTTATTAACAGTTCCCCATGGTCTGGCGATTTTTGAAGCGAGGTTCTGTGTCAGAAGAATAACCACGCCCCCCCAGGACTCCAAATCGAAAATAATTTCATTAGATTTTTTTAATTTGTCCATATGAAAAAAGTAAGGTTTAAAAATTAAAAGCCGAATGGTTTGAACTCCGGAAGGGCTGATGAGGGAAAACGAGCAGTATTTCTTTCAAGAACTTATTAACATACACCAAAGCGAAACAGCCCGAGTGAAAGCCATTTAGGAAAAGGATGAGTAACTAACGGAATTTTGAGTTGAAATCCCATGATTGAGTGTGTTCAATATGCTTATTAAAACTAAAGGACTAACACCAATTCCCTGTAAGCCAGTTTTTTAGTATGATTTGTACTTGCCTTGAATAAAAACCCGGTGACTATGCGAACAAAAAAAATCTGTTACTAGTTTGATGAAGTAAAATTGCTTCTCACAGCGTGGATACTCGACGTGAAAAGCAAATTTTCCCACTTGCTCAGTTTATCAGAATAGAAATAAGGCGCGGGTGAAGCCAGACTTGCATCTATTTAAACTGGCCTCGTAAATTGTGAAACCTCGGTCTATTTCCATTTCCCAATAAGTTTTTTTCTTAATACTGTGATTTTTTTCGGACTTTGTCGCAGGAAAATTACTCGTAGCTAAGCCACCTCCCATGGCCAACATCTTGTGTTCTAGTTTTCCGTTGAAGTAGATTGACTTTATTACGAACGACAATATTAACTGGCCTATGGAAATCGTAGCCTAAGGCTTTGTGGCTTTACTCTGTTTCTTTTTCAACCCAAAAATAAGATGTTGCCTCCGTATGTACGGCAAACGATGTTCTGTGTTCTTATGGGGACTAGTTCGACACGACATCAAAAAAAATTCTCGTACAGCCCGCCGCCAGACGTTAGTAGGTAGTTAAGTTAGATTTTGTTGGATTCGTTAGAAGAACTAATTTTAACAACAAATTTTTTTTTTTTTTTTTTTTTTTTTTTTTTTTTTTTTTTTTTTTTTTTTTTTTTTTTTTGCCAGCAGTTTGTTCGAACCGATTTCTCTACTAGCTTCGTATTTTGGTTTACTAATAATTTGAAAGTCGTTCCAATTTTCTACATTTTATTGACATTGTCACTCCTCTCGTCGATCTATACAAAACTGCCGTAAAGTTCATCTTTTCTAACACAAAAACCGCCAAAATTTTTTGCTGCCAAATGTAAACCCCATGTTTATTAGAATGCATTCTCCCGTATTCAAACTTTCCCAGAAATAAACATTAAAACCCCTGGGATTTCAATGCTCACCCACCCAACTAAATGGGCTTTCTTAGTTCCAAAAGACACAGTGGTGAAACACTGCCTTCCATTTTCTAAAATACAATGTAGAGTGTGACGTTTATTAATGGTGCTGCACCAAAGGTAGGTGAACCTAACATAATGGAACTTTCCAAAGCTTCCAGGTTTCAATCTATTCTAATTAAAACTCCTTACCTTTCATATATATAATATATTTATATATATATATATATATAATATATATATATATATATATTAATAATATATATATATATGATATTATATTATAATAGATATAGTATATAGATATTAATATATATAATATATATAATAATATATATATAACAAGGATAAATTCAGGGTTCGCACGATTGGGGACAATCGGATTGTCCCCAAGCGTTTTTGTTCAAGAAAAAAAAACCCACATTGAAAAAACCCTGAAAAAACCCCAAATTTGGGTTTCTATCGATAAAAAATTATAGAAACAATAGACGGAAGGGTTTATAATTTACAGAGTTACTCGCGAAAATGAATACCATTTACATTTTCCTTTAAAATTTAAAATTCATTCAAAAAAAATTTAATTGCTCCTAAACAAATTATTTTTAATTTTGTGTTCATCGAAAAGCATCTTTTATTAAGAAATTTTATATATTTTGACAAGGGCTTTGCTGGCCTTTTGTACACCAAGCCTGTTTCTTAGCTTTAGACCAGATATGGCCCAAATGTTCCGAGAACACCCTTTCAATAAGAGGCCAGAACTGGTGGACAAGCTTAAAAGATCTGAAGCAGAATATTGCAAGGAAACCTTTTGGGCAAAAGAATTGTTTTTTTTGATGTTCGTTTTCCATAAAATTTTCCCCACCATTTTGAAGGACCAAAAAAAAAACCTGAAAAAACCCCCAAATTTGGTTTTTTTCAAAAAAAAAAAATTTATAGAAAAATTGAAAGGAAAATGTTTTTTTTTTTAAAAGGAGTTAATTTGGAAAATTAAAAAACCATATAACATTTTTCCTTAAATTTTTAATTCATTCCAAAAAAAAATTTAATTCCCTAACAAATTTATTTTGGTGTTTTTGGAATTCACCCTTTATTTATTTAAAGGGAAAATTATATAATTGTGGGACAAGCTTTGCTGCCCTTTTGTACACCAAAGGCCTGTTCTTAGCCTTATAAACCAGATATGCCAAATGTCGAGAACCAACCCTGTTCAAATAGAGGCCAGAACTTGGTGGACAGCTTAAAAAATTTCTGAGCAGAATTTACAGAATCCTCTTTTGGCAAGAGATTGTTTTTTGATTTTCGTTTTTCCATAATTTTCCACCATTTAAGGCACACACACAAAAAAATAATAAAAAAAACCCTGAAATAAAACCAAAAAAAACGTGTTTTTTTTCCAAAAAAAATTATAGAAAAATAAAGAAAATGTTTTTTTTTTTTAAAAGAGTTAAATTTGAAAAATTAAAAACCATATACATTTTCCTTTAAAAATTCCATTTCCAAAAAAAATTTAATTCCCTAACAAATTATTTATTTGTGTTTATTTTTAATTACCTTCATTTATTAAGAAATTTATATATTTGACAAAAGCTGCTGGCCTTTTTGTAACCAACCAAGGGCCTGTTCTTAGCCTTAGACCAGATATGCCAAATGTCAGAAGAAACAAACCCTTTCAATAGAGGCAGAACTGGTGGGGACAGACTAAAAGATCTTGAGCAAAATTGCAGAAATCCTTTTTGGCAAGAGGATTGTTTTTGATGTTCGTTTCCATAATTTTTTCCTCCAAAACCCATTTTGAAAAGAACAAAAAAAAAAACCTGAAAAACCCCAACAAATTTGGGTTTTTTTTCAAAAAAAAATTTAATAAAAAATAAGCGAAAAGTTTTTTTTTTTAAAAGGAGTTAAATTTGGAAATTAAAACCATATACATTTTCCTTAAATTTAATTTCATTCAAAAAAAATTAATGCCCTAAAAAACAAATAATTTATTTTGTGTTTTGCAATTTTGGAATTCACCCTTCAATTATTAAGAAAGTTTATATATTTTGACAAGCTTGCTGGCCTTTTGTACACCAAAGCCTGTTTCTTAGCTTAGACAAGATATGGCCAAATGTCGAGAACACCCTTTCAATAGAGGCAGAACTTGGTGGACAGCTTAAAAGATCTGCAGCCAGGAATATGTGCAGATGCCCTTTTGGCAAGAGATTGTTTTGTTGATGTTCGTTTTTCCATAATTTTCCACCATTTTGAAGAACAAAAAAAAAACCCTGCGATAAAAATCCTAATTAGTTATTACGAAAAAAAAAAAAGTAATTTGAAAATTAAGGAAAAGTTTTTTTTTTTTTAAAAAGAGTTAATTTGGAAATTAAAAACAGACTACTATTTTCCCTATTAAATTTTAATTCATTTTCAAAAAAAAAATTTAATTTCCCTTAAAACAAATTATTTATTTTGTAATCCATTTGGAAATTCCACCTTATCTCATTAGGAATCTGGAAATTTTTACCAGCTTGCTTGCCTTTTGTACACCAAGCCTGTTTTCTTCCATAAGGCATCACATATATCCTAACGACACTAACAGCTTTGGCTTAGAGGCAGAACTTGGTGGACAGCTTAAAAAGATCTGAGCAGAATATGCAGAATCCCTTTGGCAAAGAGATTGTTTTTTGATGTTCGTTTTTCCATAATTTTCCACAGAGAGAGAAAGACAAGATTTATATGTTCTTAATAAAGTTTCATCAAACATAGAGGATGGAAAAAAACTGTTATCTTTAATAGCAAATGCCATGAAAGGTGCGAAATATTCATGGTTGTATAACTTCAACCAGGATTCAGCTTCATCTTGCTGCTGCTGACTATATTTCCAGATCCTTATAAAGCAAAAAATATGATTATATATATACTATATATATATTATATATATATATATATATATACTATTAATATATATATATATATATATATATATATATATATATATTATATATAATTTATATATTTATATTATATATATATATTATAATATATGGCAACCAACTAATTTTAACATGGGCAAAAAATATTCATTTTTTTCAATCCGATATCGTTCAAAAAAACTACTGTTTTATCTTTTCTCCAGAATTGACTATTTTCAGTTTAAAATATTTCATTTAACAGATTATTACGTGAGGATCCAGAAGGTTGGCTACATCAGTGATTGGAGAGAAAGCATCCTCCATTCGTTTCTTTACATTGCTTTGTAGGCAGTTAAATTTCCGGATAACTTCCGGATAACATTGGCATTTTTTAAAAAAAAATTTTAATTTTTTTTAGATGAGATATTGAAAATATTATAGAATAAGCATTTAAAAAAAATAAAAGAAAAATAATAATATATATATATAATATATATATAAATATATAATTATATATTTATTATATTATATATATATATTATTATATAATATATATATAATATATATATATATTATATATATATATATATATATATATATATATATATATATATATATATAATATTATATATATATATAATATATATATATAACTAAGTAAATGAGTAAACCCATTTTTTCAAATCGGTGCAAAAAAATTCCTGAAAAAAACCCTGAAAAGAACCCCAAAATGTCCTGGATTTTTTCTTGTCTTTTTCTGAAAAAAAAGCGAAATAAACCCCCCTGGTTCGTTGGTTTTTTCGAAAATAAAAACCATTGTTTTGGCAAAAACCCTATATAATATATATATAATTATAATATATATATATATATAGAATATATAAAATAATATATATATATTATTATATATAGAACTATATAATATATATTATTTAATATATATAATATATATATAAATATAAAATAT
>JABUQX010102352.1:0-2500 GCA_015478945.1 Trachelipus rathkii | reverse complement strand
TTCTTGTCTTTATTTATTTTCACATCTACTATTCTCACTCTGTTTGAGTCATCTTTGTAAACTTTTACTATTTTTCCTAAATTCCACATATTTCTTGGTTTGAAGTCATCTATTAAAAGAACTAAATCTCCTTCTTTGTGTGATTCTTTTTCTGCTAACCATTTACTTCTTTTTTGCAATAAAGGGACATATTCTTTGATCCATCTTTTCCAAAATAAATCAGCAAGATACTGAACTTGTTTCCATCTTTTATATAAGTAGCAATCTTTATCTTGAAATAAACCTGGTGGGAATGTTATATTTCCTTTAAGGGTTAGTAGATGATTTGGTGTCAAAGCTTCTAAGTTTTCTAAATCATTTGAAAATTCTGTTATTGGTCTATTATTTATAATGAATTCTATTTCACAGAACAAAGTGTTCAAGTTATCATCTGTCAACCTTATTGGCTGTTCTAAGAGTGAAGATTGTAATATATTTCTTACAGTTCTAATGTGTCTTTCAAAATGACCTCCTTTATGAGAACTATGAGGTGGTTGGAATATCCACTGTATTTCTTTTTGCTCAAAAAACTTATTTACTTGCTTACTATTCCAATTTTTAACTTGTCCTTTTAATTCTTTGTTAGCTTTCACAAAGTTCAATCCATTATCTGATCGGATCAATTTCACATTACCTCTACGGCTGATAAATCTTCTTAGAGCATTGATGAAAGCATCAGTATCTAATGAATATAACATCTCTAAATGTATGGCTCTACTACTTAAACATGAAAATATTAATCCATATCTTTTTTCTCTTACTTTCCCTCTTCCCCTTACTATAAGAAAAGGACCAAAGGCATCAATACCAATATTCGTGAATGGTGGTATATCACATTCTAATCTATCTTTGGGCAAATCTCCCATCAACTGCTGAGTTGGCCTTGTATGGAGCTTCCTACATATTATGCAATCTTTTAAAATCTTCTTAATACTTCTGCTTGCTCCAATGATATAGTACTTCTCTCTTAAAGCATTTAAAACTGTTTGTTTTCCTAAATGCCCATTAATTCTATGGTAATGTCTCATTATTAACATTGTAACATGACTATTTGGCAAGATAATTGGATGTTTAAAATCATATGATACATCATTCAGATTTTTATTCCTCCCACCTACTCTTAATATTCCATTATCATCTATAAATGGTAGGAATTTTGCCAAAATGTGCCTCTTTGGTAAGGCTTCTTTCTTTTTTATTTTGTATTGTATATCATGAAATTCTTTATTTTGTACATATTTGTAAATAGCCTTTTCTGCATTTTTTAATTCTGTGATTGTCATAGCACCTTTATTCCAGGCTTTTTTATGCAAATTTTCTTTAACTCTTAAAATCCATGCTACTTTTGTTTTTAATTTCATCCAATCTGAGACAGAATGTATGAGCTTGTCTGTTGAGCTTTCTTGTACTTGTATGGCCATTACTGGTTTACTTTTTATAATTTCATCATTTTCATCATCTAATTTATTTTCTTTATTTTGCTCAGGCCATTGAGCTTTGTCTTTGTACAAAAATTCTGGACCAGTGCTCCATAGTTTATTGTTCAAAAACTCATTAACAGATATTCCTTTACTTGCTATATCTGCAATATTTAGCTTGCCTGGTACATAATTCCATTGGCTTATATCTGTTTGTGATCTAATATAATTAACTCTATTATGTACAAATCTTTTAAACCTTTTTGATTCATTTTTAATATATTGTAATACAATTTCACTATCTATCCAAAAATACTCTTTACTTATGTTCATATCTAATTCATCTTTCAAAATTTGGTGTATGTTAACTGCTAATTTGGCTGCACTCAATTCTATTCTTGGTATAGTTAACATCAAATTTTTATTTAATGGTATCAATCTTGTTTTAGATAACACCAATGAACAATATATTTCATTATTCTCTCCAATGAACCTTATATATGCTACTGCAGCATATGCAATTTGTGAACCATCTGAAAAATAATGTAATTCTACCCTTTTATACTTTAAACAATTTGGATTGTATGGCCTAGGAACTTGAAAATCATTTAGCTTATTAACATCATTTAGCCATTTTATGTAACTTTTTTTTATATCTAATGGGATTTCATCATCCCAGTTAACTTTTCTATCGCATAAATTTTGAAATATTTTTTTGGCTACTAGTAGTACTGGACTAATAAAACCCAGTGGATCGTATATGGAAAAAATGCAACTGAGTATACTTCTTTTTGTTAATTCTTTATTTTGTATATCTACCCTAGCTTTCATTAAATCTTTTTCTGGGTCCCAACTTAAGCCTAATACTTTTTGTGAAGGCAATTTATCTAAGGATAAGTTTATTTCTTTAAAATCTTTACTTAAGTCTTGTTTATCAATATTTTCTAAAAATTTCTTTGAATTACTAGCTACTTGATGCAGATTAAAACCACTAATTTTTAAAATCTCTTTAACTTCTTTATAAACTGCTACAGCCTCATTTT
>JABUQX010102351.1:55000-59993 GCA_015478945.1 Trachelipus rathkii | reverse complement strand
CGTCTTCCCTCCAATAGTCTTAGCAGCAGGTCTTTTCACGGGGGCGTAGTAGTCGACTGCGGGGAGAAGTTCAAATAGGAGTTCGTGAGGGAGGTAATTGCTGCTAAATTTTCGGGAAGAGGCTGGATGAGCTGCTGCTGCTCATTTCCCGTAACCTCCACGTGAGAGGGAACCCAGCAAAACTTTCTTCCGAGTATAGAGTCTGCATAAGTATTGCGGGATGATAACCAAGGGATTCCGAGAAGATCGCTTTTGAATAGCGAGAACGGCACCTTGAAAATCCGTGTAGGTAGTTAATGATTTGGCCCCGTTAAAATCCTGGAGATTGCAAGAAGCGACCCCACTAGCTATGGAGTAAAAATAGGTAAAAAAAAAAAAAAAAAAAGATGTTCGAGAGTGAGATAACATGCAATCAGAAAGACGGCTGATGCTCCCACACCGTCCTTCGTCTTGGAGTCATCAGTAGAGACAGTACTAGAGTGAGCGTCAGTAGCAAGGTGTGAAGAGGTGCCACCAGCATTGAGGAGGGAAAGATGGTCCTTGGATTTAGACAGTGATATCATTTTCTTACATATCTATGATGGTGGATAAAACCACAGCTCAATGAAATCATCATAAAAATAAAACCAATCAGCTCAAAGAGGGATGTGGAAATATCCAAAGATATCAGCCACCACGGATGAAAATGGCCTATATGGTGGGCGAAGAGCCACCGTATCAATAATAAGAGTATAAAACCCATGGTGTAGGAGTCTGTAGTCTCACAATTAAGAAGCACACGAGGTATTCCCTTCTCAAAGACAGGCGTGAATCCAGCCCTCCTTCGGCGAAGATCAGAAGGCCCCAATCGCAATACTGAGACCTTTATTTGGACGGGGTTCAGGAGGCGTAGGTAAGATTTAGATGTCTGGTCAAATATACCACAGTCGTAATCCAATCTTGATTTCACAAAGGATATGAAGGGCCCGAGTTGATTCCTTCTGCCTGCGCCCCAAGTGGTAGAAGTTAGGTGACGAAGACCCAGCGGTATAATAATAATAATTATATTAATAATAATAATAATAATAATAATAATAATAATAATAATAATAATAATAATAATAATAATAATAATAATATACCATAACATAACATCATCTACCTTTTTCCCCCCAAGACTGGGGGTAAGGCGCGTGACATGCACCAGAAACAGAAAAGTAGTAGAAGAATATGACAAGTTGAAAAGAAAGCCCAGCCATACCGCCTCCTCTATACCTATTAGTGAGAACTCGCCGCAGTCAATAATAATAATAATAATAATAATAATAATAATAATAATAATAATAATAATAATAATAATAATAATAATAATAATAATTACTTCTTTCTCCCTTTCCTTATTTTCTTGATGGTTCGCCACAGATTGGGGATGGGGTGCGCAACATACACCGGAAACAAAAGTTAATTAAAAAAAGAACATGACCAAGACAAAAAGAAAGCCACCACCTCCATATCCTAGCATTATCCCCTGAACATACTGCACCTTAGATCTATAGACCTCTTATTTTACTCCGTAGTTTTGCAACTATACACTAGCACCGGTAACAATATATCCTCATGCAGAACCCTACCACACACAAAATTTAGTCATCTTCCACTCTTAATCTCTCTAATTTGCTTCAACAAAAATTTGATCTACACATCCTCTATACCACTTCTAAATGCACCTTGTTCTTCAACAATTAATCCCACAGTCACTCTACGCACAATTTTGACCAAAATACCAGCATATATATATCTTGCTTACAACACATTAAACTAATTCCCCAATAGTTTCTTTAGTTCCCTTATCTCCCTTACCCTTATAAAAGGGTACAATCACTTCTCTCCTCCAATCCTTCAGAACTATACCCTCCACAAACTCTTCGTTACACAACTTCTATATATAGTCAATCAAAATCTCGCCTTCTTGATTATTTCACAAGTAATTGCACATTCAACCACACCTCTTACTTTCCACCACTCGCTATTGACATTCTTACTTCATACTTTGGCACACCCATATAATTTTCTTGCACTACTAACAAACACTTCCTTCATTTGCCTCCAGATTTATTCACGTTCAACTGAATTATTTGTAAGTGCTCTCATTTACTTTTCCTTATTTCCTGTTTACTTACCTTCCCACTCTTAATTCTCCCCACTTCCTTCCCTTTTTTTCCCCTATCTATCCATCCATCCATCCATACAACCACTAACCTTATTTTCCATAAAACATAATGATCCGATATTCTCATACTCATAACAAACCCCCTCACTGATTTATCATCCAACACATACTTGAACATCATCTTCACCAACAAAAAATCAATCATACTTTTCACATCAATACCATCTCTGCCTACACTAACTTTCATATACTTATGGATGCTCTTGTGCTCGGAGAATGTATTTAGTTACACACACATAAATCTCTCCTCGCAGAAATCAATTACCTCCCTACCATTCTCAGATTATTATTATTATTGGTTATTATTTCAATAGTAAAAATTAGGTTGTAAAAACAAAGCAATATTCTTACACTTGTTACTGATAACATTATGATCACTGTTAATAACAAAAATGGTAATAATAATAATAATAATAATAATAATAATAATAATAATAATAATAATAATAATAATAATAATAATAATAATAGTAATAATAATAATAATAATAAGTTTGATAGTAATTTATGAATTGTATTAATCTAGCAAGCGATATTATTTAAAACTACATTCTAAGTACAATACTTCATGATAACTAATATATTATTAGCAATATCAGAAATAAAGATATTAATTAATTATAAATTTCCGGTGCATGTTTAATAATAATAATAATATTAATAATAATAATAATAATAATAATAATAATAATAATAATAATAATAATAATAATAATAATACCTTTCTGCGCAAGAAACCTGAAATTCGTTTTTTTTTTCATGATGGTTGCGTGCTTGGATCCCGTATAATTAATTGAAACCTTCATTTAAATATTAATTTTTTTAATATTCATTTTAACTCCTCGCAACACTAATAAGCTACAAATTCAACATTCGTGAGGAATGGGTAAACCCAGCATATGCCACCGAAACCTCATTTCTACTTTTGAATTATTTATGCTCAAAAGTTCTTTACTCTATAGAGAATATACATATCCTCCTGACCAAACTGTAATTTCTGGAACTCTACAACACTTAACTAAAAGCTTAAAATCTTCACATGAATTCTACACTACAAATTACCTGCATTCTTTTTAGGTCGGGAAAATCTCCAGGTGATATTTGATGTTCTCTTTGAATTTTTTCATATGTAGTACCTAAATTCTTTATAAGTTCCTTCTTTTTACTATCTTTACCAAAGACGGATGGCATTTCTTTCTTCAGTTCTGATATAATGTAAGCATGGACCTAAAATATAAAGAATAATTAAATGTTTTAAAATATATTCTTGCTTAAAACACCAGTTTATGTGTGTGTGTGTGTCTGAGAGAGAGGATACTTTAGACTCGATGTAACTCACATAATGGAAAACACCCTCTAAATATCAGGGTGGACAATAAAAAACTTACACAATAGCCCCACCCATACATACACACACAAAAAAAAAAATAGACCCCATATAAATTAATAAATAAAACCCACTAGTTATATTTTGATATATTTTTGTAATATGAAGAGAAAAATTTCTATTAATAAAGGAATTTAATCAACATAAACTTTATATCATATAGTAGCTATATAAGTCTTATTTACAATTTACAAGAAAGATCAGATTCTTAAATGTACTAGAAACTGGTACCGTAATTATGTATAAAGTAAATGAAATAAAAAAATTCCTCCTTTAAAATAGGACAATAAAACACATTATTATTATATTGTGACAACTAATATATAGCCAAATTAAAATAAACTACATAATTCTTTGCATACTCGGATGAGTTTAAGAGTCTTTTCAGCTCCCAGTTTTTTCTTAGTTTATTCTATACAACACAAATTATTTAAAAGATCATCTAAGTCAACCATGAGCTTGCAGGACGGCAATGTATGTTGATTGTTTGTTGTTTTTTATTGTTCTCTTAGTTTCTTCTTGTGTATGGCTTTTCTTGTTCTGCATGGAATCTGTCTATGGCAAGCATGAGGGAACGTCAATGTTGCAAGATATATTATTTGCTAAGTGTTGTTCTATTTTTTCTTTAATGCTTTTTTAATTTGTAAATTAATTGTTTTCTTTCTCTTTCCTATCATGATTTGAAGTTAAAGTTAACGGTGCTGTTAGATGGGCCTTGGTATATTATTTTGGTATTATTGCTAAAGTAAATAGTCACTTTGTGTGTTGTATGTTGCTTGTGGGAAGGAAAGGCGGGTACCCAAGGTGTTGGGTAATTCTACACAAGGGGACTGTGTTTGGGTTACAGTATTGGTATTGTTTCCCTAACTACAATACACTGTCATTTGTTTATATTATAATTTAATTATTTATATGAGAATTATATCCATTTATATTGGAGAAATTATTATTACCCTTGGCCAGAGCTTTTGCTTCCTCTTCTACTACTTATTTTATAAGGTAAGGCTGTCTGTCGAGTGTATCATTTTAGGTGAGACATATATAGAATTTTTTTTTTTTTTTTCATATGTAATATAAATAATCCTATTGGTTTTACATACAAAATTACTAACAAATAATTTAATAAGCATTCCTTCTGCTATAATTTCAAAAATGTCACTTGCCGACTTATAAGCCTTTTAAGGTCAAAGAATATTTAAAATATCAATGACATTTTTTAAGGAGAAAAGATATCAGTTTATGGATCTAAGCTTCTGTATTGGAGTCAGAAAGAATAACAAAAACAAGATAGGTACGGTAGCTGCTTTTCAAAAGTTAGCTTTGCTTCTTTAGGAAGATTGTAAAGATCTTTTAGCTGATATCAAGTTATTGTATCCAGTCATAGTATTTATTACAAA
>JABUQX010102351.1:25000-50000 GCA_015478945.1 Trachelipus rathkii | reverse complement strand
ATCTTGACAAAAGGATAGGATTTTTTATATCATAATTAAAGTATGTACATTTAGATATTCTACCCTTTGATCTTAAAATGTCATCACCATCCAAAAATAAATTTAAGTTATTAACTAGGTTAGGTATTGCACCCTTTTGATCCGATTTTAAAAATGCAATCTCTTTAGTATATGAAGAGTTTTGTACTTTTTTGATCCAATATTTAAGAGCTTTTTTGCAAGGGTCTTCCTTAGTAATTTTGCTTAGAAACATAAACAAATAACTAGTTATATTTATTACTTTTTCAAATTTACTAAATTTATTTATTTCCAATATTTCATCAATATTATTATGTTTATTATTAATTACATTAGTATTAAAATTTAATGTAGCAAAATTACTAAATTCTGGAGAAAGTGAAAGCATTGGAAATTTTGGCCACCTCTCCAGATCCTTACAAAGCCACTCTGGACCATGTTTCCACATATTTAAATTTTTCGCAAATTGTTTAAAAGTTAAACCCCTGGTCAAAAGGTCTGCTGGGTTTTGAGCAGTTTGCACATAGTTAAAAATAATTTTTAGTTTATATTTACTTCTGATGTCATCACACAAAGTGATAACATCTTTTAACCTGTTATTAACATACTTAGCCTTGACCTTGGTTTCACCTGTCAAAAGCCAATTAAGAACTACTTGTGAGTCCACACCTATATTTACATATTCAAAAATGATGTTAAAATAAGAGTCTAAAATAGTGGATATGCATTTTAAAGCTAAAAGGACTCCTAATAGTTCTAAGGTTGGAATACTATAGGTCTTTTTAACAGGTGTTACTTTGGCCTTGGCAAACAAAAGGTTATTTTTTCCTTCACTTGAACCATATGCAACAAACCCATAACATTTAGCAGAACTGTCACAAAATATATTCAGACCATAGGATTCACTTTCATTCACAACTTGACGTGGAAACTCAATCTTACTCAATTCATTTAAATCCTCCTTCAGTTTACCCCATTCAGTCAACATTTCCCCAGGTAATTTTTCATCCCATTCTTTTTTAGCTTCCCAAACACTTCTCATTAACAACTTCCCTCTTACGGTAATAGGTATTGTAAGTCCTAAAGGATCAAACAACTTGGAAGTTTCAGAAAGTATCTGTCGCTTTGTACTACACGAGCTCCTATAACTTACTGACGACACATGCAAGGAATCTTTCTTTAAATTGCATTTATACCCAAGCACCTTTTCATACTCATTTTCATGCTCCACATACCTACCATCCATTCTCATACTCTCACACAACTGCTCACAATTACTATTCCAAGAGCGAAGTTCAAACCCACCCTGGTTCATTCTTTCAAAAGTAAGATGGTACAACTTTTCCAATTCTTTGCAATTATTGCCTGTAAAAATCAGGTTGTCTACAAAAAAATTAGAAGACAAGATATCCCTACACTTATCATCAGGGAACTTTTCTACATGATGTTTCATTATATAATGGAGAATGAAAGGGGACGCTGTATAACCGAACAGTAAAGTTTTAAACCTGAAAGAGATTAATTCATCTTTCTGATACCATAAAAAACAGAATTTGTTTTTGTCATATTCGTCTCTTAATTTGATAGACAAAAAGGCTTGTTTAATGTCACTAAGGACAACATAATTATTAGTTCTAAATACTAAAAGTAATTTTAAAAGGGAGTTCATTAAATCTAAACCAGCATAAGAAGCCTGATTCAAGGAAGGGCTGTCTTTAGATATTTTAAAAGAGCAATTAAAGACAGGTCTTATCTTAGTTGTGATCTGCTCCTCACTTCTTATTATAGGTCTGTGAGGTATAAATATATAATCACATCTCTTAAATTTAGGAATATTTACAATTTCAATTATATTATCTTGCAAATATTGAGAAAAAATATTATTATAACTTTCTACAAGTCCTTTTTGCTTAAGAGAAGAATAGACTCTATTTAATACTCTCAAAGAAATATCAAAATTTGAAGCAACATTTTTAATTTTTTCTTCTATCCAAGGAAGTTTGACATAATAATTGCCATCCTGGAAAGAAATATCATTCTTAAATTTTTTAATCATGATCTCATCATAAGAGGCTAGATCATTATCCTCTTTAGTAGGAATACCAACACTCTCCATGGACAACAAATATTCAAGTCCATGTTCTACTTCAGAATCATCATAAATATTATCAAAAGGGTGAAAATAACTTTTAATAGGATTTAAAATCAAATTTACAATGGTTTCATTTACTAAAGCAGACTCCTCCTCTTCTATCAATGGAGATTGCATATTCACTTTACTTACTTCTATGATTTGATTTCTGGTTAAAAAATTTTGAACATTACCTATAGGTATAAACTTATTTGCAATTTTAAAACAACTTCCAGACATTATATTAACTAAATTAAAAGAAGGAAGAAATTGAATAATGTCTGTGCCTAATAAACAATCTATGTCAAACATATCATGGTCTCCACTGTCATAAAAAGAAGAATCAGCTAAAGGAATACCATTTTTCTTAAAATTTTCAACCGCTTTATTCATGCCGTGAATTCTATAATTTAAATTTAAATCATTGTCAATGAGGAAAGGCATGCTAAAAACTTCCCGATCATTAAATTGTAAACCCAATAACAATTGCTGAAAATTTCGCTGTTTTGCACCAATGAAAGTTTGAATATTGTACTCTAATTCATGTAAATTATCAAAATTATTAATTAAACCTGTCATGGCATTTTTAGATATGTAAGAGCGTTGACTACATGTATCTATTGCTCCTCTTACTGTAACCTTTTTGTTGCCTTTAAAGAGTTGAAAGGAAATTGTTGGCAACAAATACACTTTATCCACATTTTGTTGGAAACTTATACATAAGGAGCTAACAGACTCATTTTGCTCATTTGGGATATCATTGGGACAAAAAGCTGTTATATGGGAATTAGCTTTACACTTAAAACAATTAAATCTTAATTTATTTTTAATACCATAACATTTTTCAGGCACATGCCCCAAACCTCCACAATGATGACACATGTTTAGCTCTTTGGCACGTTTTATACGCTGAGGCACTGTTGGATACTTGTCACATAAATAGAGAGGATGATTTTTTAATTGACATAGCTTACAAATTGTAGGGTTGTAAGTTTGAGTTTCTATTTTATTATTTACATACATTTTAGAATCTTTACTATTATTTACAGTTTTAAAATTTTGAAGAGTACTAGATTTAGGAGCTTTAGTAGCTTGAAAAACTTTATTTACTTTAGCTTTGGTTGATACATCCTTCCTATTTTGGGACAAAATACTTAAAGTATTAATAACCTCATTATAATGATCAAAAAATTGTACCAAAGTAGGATAATTATTTGCAATTTTATGTATTAATTCACTTTTAAACACTTTAGGCAATTTTTGAAATATTATATTACTCAAGAGTAGACTTCCAGGTGTATCAGCTTCTAAAAAGTCTACTTCATAACTCTTAAGTTCATAAATCATTGACCTAAGTTCATTTATATACACTTTCAATTTCAAAAAGCCTTCATCATAGCCTTCATCAACCTTAAGATCTAAAATATTATTTATATTTTCATTAATTATGAAAGGCCTATCAAGAAATTCTTTCTTTAATAACCTTAAGGCTATGTCATAGTTTTCATCTGTAATAGACAGATGGCTTACTACTTTAAGAGCATAATCCTTTAAAAAACTAATTAAATAAGTAAGCCTTACTGAATTGGTTAAATTACTCTTATTACCGATTAAATTATTAAATTTATTAAGGAAATTGGAAAAAAGTAATTTATTCTTTCCCAATCCATCAAAAACTTCGCACTGCAACTGAGGCAGTTTAGAATCATTTATATTAACCTTATTTATTAAATCCAAAAAATTATCAGTATTTACACTCTCATTTATTTTTACAATTTCTTTAGGAAAATATTTTTCTAAGGACAATAACTCAGCTGACAACTCAAAATGGTAATCTACTTGACCTTCAAGCTCAGAATTAAAATAAGAAGGATCTAAATTATCTACATTATTATCAGACAACAGTATGACAATCTCATCATCCAAACTTTTAATAGAATAGACTTCTTTCTCAATATCAGTATTTACAGCTCTAAATAGAGGCTCTGTTAATTTATTTTCATTACCAAAAGCAGTTAACTTTTTTAAATTATTAGTAATTTTTGCTTTAGAAATAGCTCTTTTTCTTATCAAAGCTTTAACAGAAGCTTTACAAGAGCTTAAAGCTTGAGCTTCTTCATCAGTTAGGCCCATAATTTTGATTAGGTATATCAACTTAGCCTATAATAAAATTTACTATTTGTAGCATAATTTAATTACTATACCTTAATATTAATAATTTTCTTAACCAATAAATGAAATCCAAATTCATTAAATAGGCAGCTTTATAATTTTCAATAGCTATAGCCTATTCGCAGCATGTACTACTTGTAAACAAACTTAATTTCTAATTTTAGCATAAATTTGCTTTAATATATGATTATTATAAACTATCCTATCACCAATTACTAACACTATCACTTTTTATAATATATTTACACTAGAAATGCTTAAAATCCATTTCAATTTAACAAAATTCACACTTAAATTTACATTTAGCTTTCGTGAATAATTTATAATATCGATATGTAATCGATATATCGATACATACTCGATACAAATATCGAACAAAGCAATATCGCTCCACTATCGATATTGAAAATATCGATCTTTCTAAGAACAATACGTCACAGTATAAATATGAATATTTCTACTATGAATACGTAATGCAATTTTTCGATACGAAAATAGAAACTTTTTCTGAGTTGAAAATTAATTTTTGAAATAAAAAATATATGTTAACTTTGCTAAGTTATAAATAATACCAAACTCAACAAAATTGAACATATACTTCTTGGAAAGAATTATTTAAAATAACAAACTGATTAACACTAATAAAGAAATATAAAAGTGTCTTACCTTATAAATAATTACGGCAACTTTAATATGCTTAGGACCTACCAATTTATTACCCAAAACAGTTCCTGGCCAGGCTCTACCTCGAAATAATAAATTATAATTACAGAGATCCTTTGCATTGAATCATAAGATAGGAGCAATTAATGATGTTAGTTTCAAAAATTAATTTGACTTTCAGAACGATATTGCACTGTTCTTTATTTTTAACTTAAGGAATTTCAATTAGAGAAAAGTATTACATAAATATTTCCCAACATAAACTAGGTTGGGATTATAGTCTAATTTAAGTAGAACTTGCACTGTTAACTTTTAAATTGTTAAGCATATAACAGTGCAAGTTCTACTTAAATTAGACTATAATCCCAACCTAGTTTATGTTGGGAAATATTTATGTAATACTTTTCTCTAATTGAAATTCCTTAAGTTAAAAATAAAGAACAGTGCAATATCGTTCTGAAAGTCAAATTAATTTTTGAAACTACCATCATTAATTGCTCCTATCTTATGATTCAATGCAAAGGATCTCTGTAATTATAATTTATTATTTCGAGGTAGAGCCTGGCCAGGAACTGTTTTGGGTAATAAATTGGTAGGTCCTAAGCATATTAAAGTTGCCGTAATTATTTATAAGGTAAGACACTTTTATATTTCTTTATTAGTGTTAATCAGTTTGTTATTTTAAATAATTCTTTCCAAGAAGTATATGTTCAATTTTGTTGAGTTTGGTATTATTTATAACTTAGCAAAGTTAACATATATTTTTTATTTCAAAAATTAATTTTCAACTCAGAAAAAGTTTCTATTTTCGTATCGAAAAATTGCATTACGTATTCATAGTAGAAATATTCATATTTATACTGTGACGTATTGTTCTTAGAAAGATCGATATTTTCAATATCGATAGTGGAGCGATATTGCTTTGTTCGATATTTGTATCGAGTATGTATCGATATATCGATTACATATCGATATTATAAATTATTCTCGAAGGCTGAATGTAAATTTAAGTGTGAATTTTGTTAAATTGAAATGGATTTTAAGCATTTCTAGTGTAAATATATTATAAAAAGTGATAGTGTTAGTAATTGGTGATAGGATAGTTTATAATAATCATATATTAAAGCAAATTTATGCTAAAATTAGAAATTAAGTTTGTTTACAAGTAGTACATGCTGCGAATAGGCTATAGCTATTGAAAATTATAAAGCTGCCTATTTAATGAATTTGGATTTCATTTATTGGTTAAGAAAATTATTAATATTAAGGTATAGTAATTAAATTATGCTACAAATAGTAAATTTTATTATAGGCTAAGTTGATATACCTAATCAAAATTATGGGCCTAACTGATGAAGAAGCTCAAGCTTTAAGCTCTTGTAAAGCTTCTGTTAAAGCTTTGATAAGAAAAAGAGCTATTTCTAAAGCAAAAATTACTAATAATTTAAAAAAGTTAACTGCTTTTGGTAATGAAAATAAATTAACAGAGCCTCTATTTAGAGCTGTAAATACTGATATTGAGAAAGAAGTCTATTCTATTAAAAGTTTGGATGATGAGATTGTCATACTGTTGTCTGATAATAATGTAGATAATTTAGATCCTTCTTATTTTAATTCTGAGCTTGAAGGTCAAGTAGATTACCATTTTGAGTTGTCAGCTGAGTTATTGTCCTTTGAAAAATATTTTCCAAAAGAAATTGTAAAAATAAATGAGAGTGTAAATACTGATAATTTTTTGGATTTAATAAATAAGGTTAATATAAATGATTCTAAACTGCCTCAGTTGCAGTGCGAAGTTTTTGATGGATTGGGAAAGAATAAATTACTTTTTTCCAATTTCCTTAATAAATTTAATAATTTAATCGGTAATAAGAGTAATTTAACCAATTCAGTAAGGCTTACTTATTTAATTAGTTTTTTAAAGGATTATGCTCTTAAAGTAGTAAGCCATCTGTCTATTACAGATGAAAACTATGACATAGCCTTAAGGTTATTAAAGAAAGAATTTCTTGATAGGCCTTTCATAATTAATGAAAATATAAATAATATTTTAGATCTTAAGGTTGATGAAGGCTATGATGAAGGCTTTTTGAAATTGAAAGTGTATATAAATGAACTTAGGTCAATGATTTATGAACTTAAGAGTTATGAAGTAGACTTTTTAGAAGCTGATACACCTGGAAGTCTACTCTTGAGTAATATAATATTTCAAAAATTGCCTAAAGTGTTTAAAAGTGAATTAATACATAAAATTGCAAATAATTATCCTACTTTGGTACAAATTTTTGATCATTATAATGAGGTTATTAATACTTTAAGTATTTTGTCCCAAAATAGGAAGGATGTATCAACCAAAGCTAAAGTAAATAAAGTTTTTCAAGCTACTAAAGCTCCTAAATCTAGTACTCTTCAAAATTTTAAAACTGTAAATAATAGTAAAGATTCTAAAATGTATGTAAATAATAAAATAGAAACTCAAACTTACAACCCTACAATTTGTAAGCTATGTCAATTAAAAAATCATCCTCTCTATTTATGTGACAAGTATCCAACAGTGCCTCAGCGTATAAAACGTGCCAAAGAGCTAAACATGTGTCATCATTGTGGAGGTTTGGGTCATGTGCCTGAAAAATGTTATGGTATTAAAAATAAATTAAGATTTAATTGTTTTAAGTGTAAAGCTAATTCCCATATAACAGCTTTTTGTCCCAATGATATCCCAAATGAGCAAAATGAGTCTGTTAGCTCCTTATGTATAAGTTTCCAACAAAATGTGGATAAAGTGTATTTGTTGCCAACAATTTCCTTTCAACTCTTTAAAGGCAACAAAAAGGTTACAGTAAGAGGAGCAATAGATACATGTAGTCAACGCTCTTACATATCTAAAAATGCCATGACAGGTTTAATTAATAATTTTGATAATTTACATGAATTAGAGTACAATATTCAAACTTTCATTGGTGCAAAACAGCGAAATTTTCAGCAATTGTTATTGGGTTTACAATTTAATGATCGGGAAGTTTTTAGCATGCCTTTCCTCATTGACAATGATTTAAATTTAAATTATAGAATTCACGGCATGAATAAAGCGGTTGAAAATTTTAAGAAAAATGGTATTCCTTTAGCTGATTCTTCTTTTTATGACAGTGGAGACCATGATATGTTTGACATAGATTGTTTATTAGGCACAGACATTATTCAATTTCTTCCTTCTTTTAATTTAGTTAATATAATGTCTGGAAGTTGTTTTAAAATTGCAAATAAGTTTATACCTATAGGTAATGTTCAAAATTTTTTAACCAGAAATCAAATCATAGAAGTAAGTAAAGTGAATATGCAATCTCCATTGATAGAAGAGGAGGAGTCTGCTTTAGTAAATGAAACCATTGTAAATTTGATTTTAAATCCTATTAAAAGTTATTTTCACCCTTTTGATAATATTTATGATGATTCTGAAGTAGAACATGGACTTGAATATTTGTTGTCCATGGAGAGTGTTGGTATTCCTACTAAAGAGGATAATGATCTAGCCTCTTATGATGAGATCATGATTAAAAAATTTAAGAATGATATTTCTTTCCAGGATGGCAATTATTATGTCAAACTTCCTTGGATAGAAGAAAAAATTAAAAATGTTGCTTCAAATTTTGATATTTCTTTGAGAGTATTAAATAGAGTCTATTCTTCTCTTAAGCAAAAAGGACTTGTAGAAAGTTATAATAATATTTTTTCTCAATATTTGCAAGATAATATAATTGAAATTGTAAATATTCCTAAATTTAAGAGATGTGATTATATATTTATACCTCACAGACCTATAATAAGAAGTGAGGAGCAGATCACAACTAAGATAAGACCTGTCTTTAATTGCTCTTTTAAAATATCTAAAGACAGCCCTTCCTTGAATCAGGCTTCTTATGCTGGTTTAGATTTAATGAACTCCCTTTTAAAATTACTTTTAGTATTTAGAACTAATAATTATGTTGTCCTTAGTGACATTAAACAAGCCTTTTTGTCTATCAAATTAAGAGACGAATATGACAAAAACAAATTCTGTTTTTTATGGTATCAGGAAGATGAATTAATCTCTTTCAGGTTTAAAACTTTACTGTTCGGTTATACAGCGTCCCCTTTCATTCTCCATTATATAATGAAACATCATGTAGAAAAGTTCCCTGATGATAAGTGTAGGGATATCTTGTCTTCTAATTTTTTTGTAGACAACCTGATTTTTACAGGCAATAATTGCAAAGAATTGGAAAAGTTGTACCATCTTACTTTTGAAAGAATGAACCAGGGTGGGTTTGAACTTCGCTCTTGGAATAGTAATTGTGAGCAGTTGTGTGAGAGTATGAGAATGGATGGTAGGTATGTGGAGCATGAAAATGAGTATGAAAAGGTGCTTGGGTATAAATGCAATTTAAAGAAAGATTCCTTGCATGTGTCGTCAGTAAGTTATAGGAGCTCGTGTAGTACAAAGCGACAGATACTTTCTGAAACTTCCAAGTTGTTTGATCCTTTAGGACTTACAATACCTATTACCGTAAGAGGGAAGTTGTTAATGAGAAGTGTTTGGGAAGCTAAAAAAGAATGGGATGAAAAATTACCTGGGGAAATGTTGACTGAATGGGGTAAACTGAAGGAGGATTTAAATGAATTGAGTAAGATTGAGTTTCCACGTCAAGTTGTGAATGAAAGTGAATCCTATGGTCTGAATATATTTTGTGACAGTTCTGCTAAATGTTATGGGTTTGTTGCATATGGTTCAAGTGAAGGAAAAAATAACCTTTTGTTTGCCAAGGCCAAAGTAACACCTGTTAAAAAGACCTATAGTATTCCAACCTTAGAACTATTAGGAGTCCTTTTAGCTTTAAAATGCATATCCACTATTTTAGACTCTTATTTTAACATCATTTTTGAATATGTAAATATAGGTGTGGACTCACAAGTAGTTCTTAATTGGCTTTTGACAGGTGAAACCAAGGTCAAGGCTAAGTATGTTAATAACAGGTTAAAAGATGTTATCACTTTGTGTGATGACATCAGAAGTAAATATAAACTAAAAATTATTTTTAACTATGTGCAAACTGCTCAAAACCCAGCAGACCTTTTGACCAGGGGTTTAACTTTTAAACAATTTGCGAAAAATTTAAATATGTGGAAACATGGTCCAGAGTGGCTTTGTAAGGATCTGGAGAGGTGGCCAAAATTTCCAATGCTTTCACTTTCTCCAGAATTTAGTAATTTTGCTACATTAAATTTTAATACTAATGTAATTAATAATAAACATAATAATATTGATGAAATATTGGAAATAAATAAATTTAGTAAATTTGAAAAAGTAATAAATATAACTAGTTATTTGTTTATGTTTCTAAGCAAAATTACTAAGGAAGACCCTTGCAAAAAAGCTCTTAAATATTGGATCAAAAAAGTACAAAACTCTTCATATACTAAAGAGATTGCATTTTTAAAATCGGATCAAAAGGGTGCAATACCTAACCTAGTTAATAACTTAAATTTATTTTTGGATGGTGATGACATTTTAAGATCAAAGGGTAGAATATCTAAATGTACATACTTTAATTATGATATCAAAAATCCTATCCTTTTGTCAAGATACCACCACTTCACCACCTTATTAATTTTGAAGGCTCATAAAAAAATGCAGCATTTGGGATTAGATAGTACATTAAATTATATTAGAAACCAAGGTTTCTGGATTCCCAAAGCTCGCATAGCAATAAAAAAGGTCTTAAATCAGTGTATGTTATGCAAAAAAATCAATGTGCATGCTTTTAAATATCCTAAGTGCACTGACATCCCTAAACATCATATGAATTTAGTAATGCCTTTTAAATTCACAGGCATTGACTTTACTGGTCATATATTTGTGACTAATGAGACTACAGGTAAACTGGACAAGATGTTTATCCTATTATTCACATGTCTTAATGTAAGATCAATTCATTTAGAACTAGTCCCTGACATGGGTGTGACAAATTTTTTACTAGCTTTTCAAAGGTTTTGTAACCTATATACCATCCCAGATTTCCTTTACTCTGATAACGCTAGAACATTCGTGAAAGGGGCAGACATCTTGTCTAGGGCTCTGGGGTCCAATGAATTCAGGGATGAACTTAAAATTAACAATATTAAGCATATTCGTATTCCCAATTATTCAGCTTGGTGGGGGTCTTTTTATGAGCGTCAAATACGGACTTTGAAAGTTTGTATGTATAAAGTTATTGGTAGGAAGAGGTTAAATTATTTCGAACTTTTAACAACTTTGTCTTTTATAAAAAATGCTATTAACAGCAGGCCTCTCACATATAGATCAGAAGCTAGTGATCTTGAAACCATAACTCCTAACTCATTCATTCGTTTGAATTGTAATACTTCTCTTATTTTAAAGGATGCAAATGAAGAAGTCTGGAAGGAACCTGACAGGGGTTCTTTAGAAAGCACTCTTGATACTCAAGAGCAATTATTTAATCAGTTTAAACAACTATGGTATGAAGCTTACCTATTAGATCTAAGGGAAGCTATGACTGATATATATCAAATCTCTTGGGAAAATAAAATCAAAGTAAATGATATAGTGCTAATAAAATCCATCTTAAAGCCTCGTCCCTTCTGGATGATGGGTAGAGTTATGGAAGTTGTAATTGGTTATGACAACAAAATAAGAACTGTTAAAGTTAAACAAAGTAATGGACAAATATTATACCATTCAATAAGTAATTTGTATCCATTAGAATTGTCCTTAATAATAGATAAAGTCTCTAATGATAAAGATAAATCAAATAATGGTGATAAAGCAGCTGATGACTCGGAGGCAGTAGTTGGTAGACCTAAACGTCAAGCAGCCCTAAAGTGTGACAAGCTCATTAAGTCCAAACTAGACTCATTAAAATAGTCATTGTAGCCCAAGGCTACAATCTCTCTCTGGGGAGATTGTTAAAATTATAATTAAAAATTTCATATTTATTGTTAAAATATTAATTTATTTATTAACTTTATTATTTTTAAAATAATTATACTTAAATTTTAGTAGAAACGTTATTCAATTGTTTCCCTGTAATATTTAACCAATTGAGCAAGGCGCATGTGTGTCGCGCGAGCCGCTTGATCATAATATATAATAAAAAAAAAGTTTAAGTACTTGTGACCATCGTTCGGAAAAAGTTGTTTTTGTTTATATGCAACTTTTAAATTGTTAAGCATATAACAGTGCAAGTTCTACTTAAATTAGACTATAATCCCAACCTAGTTTATGTTGGGAAATATTTATGTAATACTTTTCTCTAATTGAAATTCCTTAAGTTAAAAATAAAGAACAGTGCAATATCGTTCTGAAAGTCAAATTAATTTTTGAAACTACCATCATTAATTGCTCCTATCTTATGATTCAATGCAAAGGATCTCTGTAATTATAATTTATTATTTCGAGGTAGAGCCTGGCCAGGAACTGTTTTGGGTAATAAATTGGTAGGTCCTAAGCATATTAAAGTTGCCGTAATTATTTATAAGGTAAGACACTTTTATATTTCTTTATTAGTGTTAATCAGTTTGTTATTTTAAATAATTCTTTCCAAGAAGTATATGTTCAATTTTGTTGAGTTTGGTATTATTTATAACTTAGCAAAGTTAACAATATATATTGTAAGAAATATTTATTCTTGAATTAAATCTTCCTATTTTCCTATTAATTGCTTTTTATAAAACTAAGGGATTTAAAATAGTTACAAAAATTTAAGGGTATTTCTTGTCACTCCGTGTTTTTTCACTAAGATTTAGAGACTTTCTTGGTTTGGAAATATCTTTTATTTGGCAACGCCTAAAAAGGCGTGTTTTTTGAACTTAAAAACGAGGCACTTGAAAACTGAGAGTCAATTAAGTTAAATGTGAGCTGATATATCTCTTATCTATTTTGTAGCATTATGCTACTTGTTGAAGTATGTACTTGTTGAAGTATATACATTGAGTAAAGTATTTTATTTATATTATTTAACATTAGTTCTAGTTAGGCCAAAGTATATTTTGCCTTATTAAAGATAGAGGAACGTTCTAAGAAAACTTATGTTAAGGTCTCTTTTTTCCAAGCTGGTCCTAACCCTTTATATTCTGAATTAGCAGGACTAGCCGTTAGGTCTATTCTATCTTTTCTGTTTAACTCTTAACACTTCTCTAGCCTCTAAATCCTTATACCTTACTTTATGTTTTTGAACCAAGTACTCAGGATGGCATTCTATATGTAGGCCTAAACTAGTAAAGCAACTACTTTTACACTACCTAAAGCCTTATACTATACCAAGGCAACCTCCAAGTTTAAATTTGGAAATTTTTGGATTTTTGTTGTTTTTATGAATATATATGGTGAGTTATTTTTCTTTATTTTGCTAATATTTAAGCTTATAGGTTAGATTTAACTTTAATTTTAATAGGCGAACCCTCTTTACTGGAGTGAGCAGTTCACTCAACTGTTCTAATTTGCACTTTAGAAAGTTCTGTCAAGAACATTTCCAATATCTTTCCAAATATTAAAAAAGAAGACGGGTTGTCTATTTTAATTATTCCTATTAGCTTATGCTATTTGAATCTTATTACTCACCATATAGGTTATTAAATTTTCCTTGTTACTTGGAGTGTGTTGCCTTAAATTTGATTAAACTTGTAACGTAGTTATTTGCTTAAAATTATAATTACATTGTTTTAAAATTATCGAGTTTGCAAATGAAATTAGTTTAGACTTTTAGTTGCTCATTTATAAAAGATAAAATATCAGAGGAGAAATTTCTTTAAATAGTTAGATTAAACTGACAAAAATTGATTGTACTTTGTAGCATAATTTAAACTAGGCGATTTTAAGTGATAGTAATCCCGCTCTAGATTAAATACTTGATATCAAAGAGTGATTTACATAATTTATAATAATTTAGCATTATCACTTTGGCCTTATATAATAAAATCTATAGTGCAAGCCAAGAGTCTGTTCCCTCAATTAAAATTAATTTTGCAAAAAACCCTTCTAGCCTAAGTTTCAAGTGCTGAAAGTGCCTTTCAAACAAGTTAGATTTTTTTGTGTGATTATTTGGCTAAATTAGATGCTCCATACATAAATCCTGTGCATTGTTAGATTAAATTATTTTCATTAAAGCTGAAACTTGGGGTGTATGATGAGAATCTGATTAGGCTTCCTATTTCTAGGTACTAAATTTTACTTGCTTAAGATTGAAGCTCACACTATGTTTGTTTGCCTAATAGGCTATTATTGACCTGCTTGGTATAGTTCTACTCTTTTTAGTAAGTGCTAGGGCATTAATGCATCTCATTTGGTTTGAACCTTAAAGTAAATGGGAATAAAGTCTTGTACGCCAAAATTGTATGGGTTGAAAAAATAGCCGCATCCTGTAATAAAGGGTTTTCTCCGAGGCCTGCATGTATTTTGGGATTGTCCCAGGCTGTCTTATGGGTGTGTGCACGCTTATAATAATTCCTTTTATATATTAAAGTTCTTTATGATTAAACGAGCCCATTCAAGATTTGGCAACTTTCTGCTGAGCTGACGTATACGATAGGCCTACTTAAGTTTCACTGGCTTATCTTATTTTGAAGACATTTAATTTAAAGTTTTACTAATATTTGTTATTGTTAGAATTACACTTTGTATTTAGGCCTAATAATAAATTTGTGCTGCGATTTTCTAAGAATCGGTAGTGGTACACTTCTGCTCTACTATTACCCATATTGTGCTTCTGCCTGAAACATTTTTTAAATATTTTAAACATTGCTCTTATACATTATTAGGCTTAAGTTTTTAAATTAATTACATTAAATTAATATGTGTGATAGGCTAATGCCATCTTTCTTTGCTTTAATATTTTATTAGGACTACTGTCGTCAGACGGTTTCCGCGTTAAAGATTTGTTTTAAGACTTCTATCTTTGGGTAGTGGTCTTCCTTTAAACATTCGTATCTATATTATTTGACCTGTTGGGTTTTTGGCCTTTGGCATGTTTAAAAAAAAAAGAAGAATGGGACAAATTTCTTTAATTTGCCTATTTTTATTTACGTTGTGTTTAAACATTTACCTGGCCTTACATATATATCTTTGGTCCTTCATTATTTGGCCTTTGGCTTTTAAACATTTACTTGACCATAGATATATATGTTTGGTCCTTCATTATTTGGCCTTTGGCTTTTAAACATTTACCTGGCCTTACATATATATCTTTGGTCCTTCATTATTTGGCCTTTGGCTTTTAAACATTTACTTGACCATAGATATATATGTTTGGTCCTTCATTATTTGGCCTTTGGCTTTTAAAACATTTACTTGACCTTACATATATATGTTTGGTCCTTCATTATTTGGCCTTTGGCTTTTAAACATTTACTTGACCATAGATATATATGTTTGGTCCTTCATTATTTGGCCTTTGGCTTTTAAACATTTACCTGGCCTTACATATATATCTTTGGTCCTTCATTATTTGGCCTTTGGCTTTTAAACATTTACTTGACCATAGATATATATGTTTGGTCCTTCATTATTTGGCCTTTGGCTTTTAAACATTTACCTGATCTTAGATATATATGTCTGGTCCTTCATTATTTGGCCTTTGGCTTTTAAACATTTACCTGATCTTAGATACATATGTTTGGTCCTTCATTATTTGGCTTTGGTTTTTAAATATTTACGATAATTTGCATGTTTTCCCCTTTATATCAGCTGTCATATTGGCCGTTTAACAGTTATTTGACATTACATACTTATATTTATATTTAGCCATCAGCTTGTTAAAAAAAAAAATTGTTTTATTTACGAATATTTGATTACACCTACTGGTGGTATTTTGAAATGGCTACTACATAGTCTGTGTAATTTACATTACATGTGTTTTTTTTTTATAAACATTTTTTGCCTTATTGGTTTAAACTTACACTTATACACAACCTTTTACACTCATTTGGCATATTTTGGAATAAAAATTCCTTTATAAATTTTACTTACGTACATTACATGTGTTTTTTAAACATTGATAATAATTGGCCATTGGCTTTTAAACGTCTACATTAACCTTTTGCATATGTGTAGTCCCTTTGTATTATTTAGCCTATGGGCATTTAAAAAAAAAAACTTATTTGAGATTACATATGTTTGTTTTTTTGCATTTGGCCATCGGCTTCCTTAAAAAAAAATAAATAGACCCATGTGGTATATTTTTATATAATTAAAAAAAAAAGATTTCTTTGAACCTTTTACCATTTAATTCTGATTTAAACCGGTTGCACCACAATGCTAGTTTATTACTCCTATTTCTTTTTTATTGACTCTGGTTTACAACAATGTTTATTATATCACAAACATGGTTCAAAGATAAAATCTTACTTTGAAGTTTTACTTTGCTCTATTTATTTTGATTTACATACTAGTCCTTATGGACTGTTCAATTATATTTGAATAATTTATTCTGAATTTCCTTAGTGATTACCATATTATGAATATTTTGCCTATATTGTACAACATATGGCTTGATCTCTTGTTTAGTAACTACTTAATACTTTAATTTGGTCTCTTGCATATGAAGTTTATATTTGTTTACTAGAATATCTGGCATTCATGCTGGACTTATTTTTTGATTGTTTATTTTATTACATGTTGCTCTGGATTGAAATTTGTTTTAAAAATTGCTTGCACTTTGAACACAGCTTCCCTTAATTTGCTGAAGGAGCATAAGAACATTTCTTATGTTCTTGTGTTCTTTCAGCAAATTCTTTTTGTTGGGAGGTTGTAAGAAATATTTATTCTTGAATTAAATCTTCCTATTTTCCTATTAATTGCTTTTTATAAAACTAAGGGATTTAAAATAGTTACAAAAATTTAAGGGTATTTCTTGTCACTCCGTGTTTTTTCACTAAGATTTAGAGACTTTCTTGGTTTGGAAATATCTTTTATTTGGCAACGCCTAAAAAGGCGTGTTTTTTGAACCTAGTACTCAGGATGGCATTCTATATGTAGGCCTAAACTAGTAAAGCAACTACTTATACACTACCTTAAGCCTTATACTATACAAGGCAACCTCCAAGTTTTAATATTTGGAAATTTTGATTCAAACTATTGTTTTATGAATATATATGGTGAGTTATTTTTCTTTATTTTGCTAATATTTAAGCTTATAGGTTAGATTTAACTTTAAGTTTAATAGGCGAACCCTCTTTACTGGAGTGAGCAGTTCACTCAACTGTTCTAATTTGCACTTTAGAAAGTTCTGTCAAGAACATTTAATAATATATATATATATATATATATATATATATATATATATATATATATATATATATATATATATATATATATATATATATATATATATATATGAATATTATATATATATATATATATATATATATATATATATATATATATATATATATATATATATATATATATATATATATATATATATATATATATATATATATATATATATATATATATATATATATATATATATATATATTTATTTTTTTTTTTTTTACAGTTATCACCAACGCTCACGGGCAAAGCCCTATTCAAGGAGGGGGTGTTACACTCAACAAAATTTCAATTTCAAAATATATATATATATATATGATATCTCGAAAATTAAGATAGATACAAGAAAACTGATAACATATATGGAATCAGCGGTATGAAATTTGTATGGAAAATGAAAAAATTTATTTATTTACATTCCAAAACTGTGATAGGTACAAGAAACTAACATATTTAGAATCAGCGTATGAAATATGTATGAAAAATTTTTTTTTTAACTAAAAAATACCCCAGAGTAAACCGCAAAGATGCAAAGAAATGGGGTCTCTGGGCATCCTGGGGATGACGGTGTAGACTATTTCCCTCCGGGAGTGGCCCCGAACCCCACTCTGGTATTTGGGTGTCGCGGGGGTTCCTCCGCCCTCCCTTACGGGGTATGGAAAACGCCCCCCCATCTGTCCCCCGTCGGCTGAGCCCCTAAAAATTCTATACGCTGATTCCATATATATGTTATTAGTTTTCTTCTACCTATCGTAGTTTTGAGATATAAAAAATAAAAGTAAATTTTTTTCATTTTCCATATAAATTTCATACGCTGATTCCATATATGTTATCAGTTTTCTTGTACCTATCTTAGTTTTCGAGATATCATGTGGGTAACTTCTTGTTTACCTATATATATATATATATATAATAGATATATATATATATATATATATATATATATATATATATATATAGCATATATATATATAGTTATTGTTATATATATATATTATTGGGAATTTACCATGAAGTAAATTCTCTGATATGCAATCACAGCAGTTGAGTGAACTGCTCTACCCAAATAAGAGGAGGTTCTAGCCTAACTAGTTAATTTACAACAAAAAACAATTATAACTCACCATTAAATTTTAATTTCAAATTAGCTTTTAAGTTTTGTTTCCAAGAATTTAAAACTTGGAGGGAAGCCTTTTGTTGAGGCTTAATTTTAGTAAATTAAAGGTAGTTGCAAGTTCCTAGCTTTGGCCTACATATAGCATGCCGTCTTAGGAGTACTCTGTTCTAAAACTCAAAGTAAGGTATAAGGATTTAGGGGCTAGACTAGAGATGTGTTAGAATAAAACAGAAAAGATAGGATACACCTAACAACTAGTCCTGCTAAATCAGAATATAAAAGGTTAGGACCAGCTTGGAAAAAGAGACCTTAACATAAGTTTTCTTAGAACGATTCCTCTTTCTTTAATATGGCAATAAATACTTTGGCCTAACTAGAACTTAAGTTTAATAATATAAAAGACATACTTTACTCAGTTTTAATGTATATACTTCAACAAATAGCAAAAGCTACAAACGGATCGGAGATATATCATCTCACATTTTACTCAATTGACTGTTACATTTCAAGTGCCTCCCTAAATTAGCGAACGAATACGATTAAAATTTATTTTTCAAGAAATCTAGAACAAATCTATTTCTATATTTACATTCTTGAAAACATTTTAAAAAACCCCAAGTTCAATTTAAAATAGTTAATAGCAACATAGTAAGGTATAATACAGGAATAAAATATTTCTAATATCCTCCCAGCAAAAAACAATTTGCTGGAGGCAAATTAAGGGGAAATGATTTTCAAATGTACAAACAACTTTTAAACCATAACATTCAGTTCAGAACAACATGCAATTGCTCATATCATACCATGCAAATTAATTTTAGATCAAATCAAACATATTTACAAAATTTAAGCTTCATATAACAAGCTAATACAAACTAAACCCTAAATCTAACTTAATTCTAAAAGGAAACTATTATTTACAAATCATCCAGCTTTTCTCTCAGGAATTTCCTGAACTTCACAGCAGCCTTCCTTGCAGGTCTTTTCTTAACACCTGACTGCCTACTCCTAGCAACTGGAGGAGTAGGATCAGTATTAAGAACTTCTTCAGCAGAATTGTCAATATCATCCCTTCTTTCACTCTGATTTGCCCCAGAGTGGGTTATAGACAATTCCATTGGATACAGGTTGCAAATAGGATGATGAACAGTTTTACCATTGCTTTGTTTAATTTTTACTGACCTAATAATTTTATCATGGCCTATAACCACTTCTATGACCCTTCCCAACATCCAGAAGGGTCTTGGTTTGTTAGGCAGTTTTATAAGTACAACATCACCACACTTTATACGATTAGTCCAAGGACTCTGATACAAGTTTCTACTATGCTCTCTGAGACTCAGCAAATACTCTTCATACCATAGCCTTTTGAATTCTTCAAAGGTTATAAGTTGCTGATCCAGACTTTTAAGTACAACATCCCTGTCCATCTCTCTCCATGGATCTTCCAAGTCTCTAAAGACAAGAGCCGAATTAGAGTGCATTTTCAGAAAGGAATTGGGAGTAATGATATTTAAATCATTTTCAGAAGACCTATACGTGAGAGGTCTGGAATTTATAGCGTCTTGAACCGAGGATAAAGTGGTCAGTAGTTCAAAATAAGAAAGCTTTTTAGTTTGCACAGTTTTATATAAGCATTTTTTAACAGTCCTAATAAGCCTTTCCCAAGCTGCTCCAATAAACGCAGCATAAAGAGGAATTTTAATATGCTTAATGTGACACCTAGTTAGGTGATCACAAAATTCTTGGGAATAAAATACATTACTCAGGATATCTCCTGATTTTCCAAATGCTCGAGCGTTATCAGAGTACAGGTGAGAAGGAATAGTGTACCTATTGCAGAACCTTTGAAAGGCAAGTAGAAAGTTCTCTGTAGACATGTCAGGAACAAGCTCCAGGTGTAAGGCCCTAATGCTCAAACAAGTAAAAAGTAAAATATACATTTTGTAATCCTCCTTACTTTCTGTGCTCTTAACAGAAACATGACCTGTGAAATCAACTCCCACATGATGGAAAGGTTTGATCAAAGTTAGTTGGTTTTTTGGCAGGTTGGTAAGTTTGGGATAATTGAAGCAGAGAGCATTATATTTCTTACATAAGAAACATGAAGACAAGGTATTTTTAACAGCTTGTCTGGCTTGAGGGATCCAGAACCCTTTATTTCTAACACAGTTTAAAGTAGTTTGCACCCCAAGATGCTGAACTTGAGAATGAGCATTCAAAATAATCAATCTGGTGAAGTGGTGTACTTTGCCCAGTAAAATGGGATTACAAATATCAAAACTAAAATGAAGAGACTTAGAAATCCTCCCATGGGAACGGAGAATTTCATCATCGTCCAAAAATAGATCTAGGTTTTTAACAAGAGAGGGAATATGCTGAGAATCATCATTAGCTTTGAGAAAACTAATTTCTTTTCCAAAACATGCAAGTTGCATACGCCTAATCCAGTAAAGTACAGCACATTTGGCAGGATCAGCTTCCACCACTTTAATATACCTAAATTTAAACAGATAAGTAGTTATCTTAATCAACTTATCAAACTGTGAAAACCTTTCAATGTCTAAGACATCATCAACAGCATTAGTGACAGTACAATGTACAAAGGACTTAAGTTTACACTCAGGGGGAATGCTCAACAGCTCATGTGTAGGCCAATTTTTAAAATCATTAGACAAGAATGGAGGTCCATTCACCCAGAATTTTTTTATTTCAATAAATTTTTTAAATGATACACCTTTGGTCAATAAATCAGCAGGATTGCTGTTGGTATCAGTATACCTGAAATATATAGGCAAATTAAATTCAGAAAGTATTTCATTTTTGGCAAGTTCAATGTCTTTAAGCCTATTTTTAACCAGTTTTGATTTACACTTAGGGTTATTTGTTAACAGCCAGGAAAGCACTACCTGGGCATCTACAACTAAATTTAAAAATTTAAAATTAATATCTTCAAAGGAAGACAAAATGCTGGGCAAACACTTAAAAGCAAGCACAACAGCCATAAGTTCAAGGCAAGGGATGCTCAACTCCTTCAAAGGGGCCATTTTAGCCTTAGAAAAGACTAATTCAGAAATGTTATCACAGCATGCATATACTATAAAACCATAAGAGGTTTTTGAGCTGTCACAAAATACATGCAACCCATAAACCTTGTCCTTATCAAGGACCATTCTCCTAAAAGATAATTCAGAAGCCTTATTAAGAGAAAAAGCAACCCTTTTCCACTCAGTTATAATTTTAGGATCTAGGACAGTATCCCAATCTACTTTAGGACTCAAACCCCATATGTCCCTCATCAATATTTTACCACTAACCGTTAACGGTAAGATTAACCCCAAAGGATCAAAAACAGAGGAAATTGCTGACAAAATTTGCCTTTTAGTATTAGCCTCTAGGTTAATATCAACTTTCGCCACACTTAGGCTATCATTTTCCAAATGATATCTATAACCTAAGACTTTCTCTTCCGGGCAACCATGCGCAGCAAATCTGCCATCCGCTTCAAACATAGAATTTAACTTTGGCAAGTTAGAATTCCAACTTCTAAGTTTAAAGGAAGCTTCATCCATTCTCACACATGCTTCTTTATAAATGTACTCTAATTCTAAATGATTATTGCTAGTATAAAGGAAATTATCTACATAAAAGTTGCTTGCTAGCAGTCTAGAGCATAAATCATCTGGAAATTTAGAGGCATGGTGTTTCATGACAAAATGGAGAATAAAAGGGCTGCTAACAAAACCAAACACCAAGGTGGTGTAGCGGTAGGTGACAATTTTGCCATTTTCTACCCAGAAAAAACAAAATCTATTCCTATCCTCTTCAGTAAGCAATTTAATAGCAAGAAAGGCCTGTTTAATATCAGCAAGGATGACATATTTATTACATCTAAATTTCAGTATTAATTTTAGGAGTGAGGACATTAGGTCAACGCCTGGGTAGGCAGCTTCATTCAAAGAAGGCAATTTAAGGTTGGTTTTTAAAGAGCAATTGAAAACTGGGCGTATTTTGGTCGTAACCTGAGCCTCAGTCTTTAGGACAGGCCGATGGGGAATGAAAATAAATTTTGCATATTCTGAAGGGTTTATATCCACCTTCTCAATAATACCATCAGTCAACTGTTGGCTAAAAACTTTGCCATAATCATCAAATAAATCTTTATAATGTAAATTAGAGACAACTCTATCAAGGACTTTACGGGCAACAATATGATTAGAAGGAACCAGGTCAATGGTTTCCTTCCAGGGGAGTTTCACAAAGTAGTGACTATCTTTAAAAACTATGTTTTTATTAAATTCAGAAACTTGCAAAATATCGGCTTTAGCCATATCTTCATTAACATCTAAAATACCGAGGCTTTCAAGAGTAAAAATATTATCTAGACCATGCTCTACTACACTGTCTTCAAAAATACTTGTCAATGGATTAAAGTATGAGGTGGAAGGACTTAAAACCTGATTAACAAGAGAGGAATGGGCAAGATTTTCGTGAGACGAAGGGCCTCCAATTTTATTAGAAGGCACATTCAGTTTATCAATTTGGTCAGGGTATAGGAAATTTTTAATATCACCAAATGGTACAATATGCTGACCCATCTTAAAACAAGCTCCATTCATACATCTCTCAAATGAAAAAGGTGGCAAATATTGTAACAAATCTATACCAATTAAAGCATGCAATTCTACAAAATCTTCACAACCATGCCTATCACTCAAAGAACTTACACTGTGCCCAAGTTTATTTATATTCTCTAACGCCATTTTTAAACCAGGTATTTCGAACTTAATATCAAAGGACTCATCAATGAGCAAAGCAAAAGGAAACTGGTTTCTGCCAGGCAGATCAATAACAAAGGAGCTAAGAAAGAAAGTTTTTTCTTTCGATGAAACAAAACTATGTATGTCATAGCTAATACTATACAAAGTTTTCAAGTCTAATAGCTGCCCTGCAATTTTAGAACTAACATAACTTCGTTCCGATCCAGAGTCTAAAAGAGCTAACAAACGGCATTGTTTACCCCCTTGGTGCAAAGTGATTTCTATAAATGGGAGGAGATAGTTTTGTTCACCCTTATTAAAATTAATGCAAAGATAGGACATAGTTTGACTGCTAGAATTATTAGAATGCCCCTGTTTACATAAAGCAGAAATATGAGTAAAAAGTTTACAATACATGCAAGCGTAATCTAAAAAGCCCCCTTGATTACCCGGACATTCTTCTGTAGCATGCTTGGCACTCGAGCAAAACTTACAAATATGCAGCTGGTCACAGCGTTCTAGCCTAGATTCAATGTCTTTGTAAGATGGACATTTATTCATGCTATGACCTGCCATGCTGCAAAATTTACACGGGAAGGCTGAATTAGCTGCTTTGCTTCTAAAAGGAACATTAGATTTGGCAGACTTTTGGGTAGTCTTAAAGTTTTCAAGGGTACCTTTAGAACCATTGGGGGTGGAGTTCTTTTCATTATTACTATGGCCCTTGTTTTGACCACCACTAGCATGCTTATTATTGTTAAATTTATTATATTTAAAACTATTATTATTAGGGTTATTATAATAATTACTCTTGTGTCTGCCAAATTTACTATTCCTAAAGTTATTACTTTCATGCTTGGCTTGTGACCTCTGCATCAGCTCCAAGCGTTTCATTAAGGTAGACGAATTCTCAAACACGTCATTTATACTTGGGTAATTAGTTAGTGTCTTATCGATTAACAAATTTACAAACCTAGGAGGTAATTTATTAACTACGAGTGAACTAATCATTTTAAAACCTGCAGTATCAGGAGCAAGGAAATCTAAACCGTATGACTTTAGGTCATAAGCTAAAGCCTTAACCTCATTAATGAATGACTTTACCTCTGATAAATTATCTTCAGAAGGAGGAGAAATATCTAATAGCCTAACAATTATTTTTTCTACTATGAAGTCTTTATCAAGAAACTCCTTCTTTAAAATATCTAGCGCAATCGTGTAATTAGAGCCTTCAGGACTCAAATGTTTAATCATTTCATAGGCCACATCTCCCAGATTGCTTATCAAATGTATAAGTTTCTCCTCATTTGTGTAAACAGGGTTGCGGTCAATTACAGCTTTAAACTTAGACAAAAAACGGGAGAATGCTAACTTATCTGCTTCATCACCCTCAAACTTCCCTATCTGAATTGGAGGCTCTTTTGCACTCCTAAAAAGGTTCAAACTAGAGACAGTTCTATCAGATACATTAGAATTAGGGCCTACAGTAGAGTTAGAAAAGGGTGTTTCAGAGTCTTCACTAGCAATAGAAGGAGTATTAGGCTTTGTTAAGTTGTCAGATAAAGTGGCAATCTGTTCTTCTAAATCTAATTTATAATCAAACATACTGTTACGCTCACTTGCATAAAATTCATTAAGACTTTTAAATTTAAGTATATTTGACAAAATACTTTTATCTGTCTTCTCCAAAGACTTTAAATAAACTTTCAATTCAGATATTTTATCTTTAATAAAAGAGGGACTACCGCTAGTTCTTAATCTAGCTACAATTGCCTCCATCCTTCTTTTTAAATCGTCTCGTTCTACAATGTGAGGAT
>JABUQX010102351.1:15000-20000 GCA_015478945.1 Trachelipus rathkii | reverse complement strand
ATAACCAAACCTAACCTAATGTAACCTAACCTAAAGTAACGTAAAGCAACGTAAATTAACGTTATTTTTTAACATTCCGCTAATAAGCTTTATACGCTGATTCCAAATATGTATTTGGTTTTATTGTAAGTATCGTAGTTCTCGAGATATCGGCGTACACTAATGTAAAGTTTGGTATATATATATAAGTTATATATATATAATATATTTATTATTAGAGTATTAATAAAATAGTAGTTATGTAGTAAATAATATGAGTATAGTAGTAGTGAACTATACGTAGTTCTAATTAAGTATATATAGTATAGGTATTATTAGGGTAAAGTTAGAAGATGATAGGATGTGAGGAGAAGACTTACATGCTTGATGCGGATTAGCCTGAGCGTCTGGACTATATATGACTCAACTTACTAAGGTTATATATATGGGTTCCGTAGCTGACACCTGTATCTAAAAAACAACGGTAGGTATATAAAAACTGAATACAGTGTTGAAATCAGCGAACATTGTAATGGCGGTAAAATGAACGAAGAATAAAATTAAGTGCATAAATTAAATAATAATAATATAATAGGTTTTGATGACGCATAATTCTCGCGTTCCCAGTCTATGAGTCCCCCAATATCTCTCTCAATGCTAATAGCGAACAACACAAACACAACAGCACACACACACAACACACACACCACACACACACACACTTATGATACATAAATGTTCTAGAGGCGAAATTATTTTTTTTTTGGTAACCTGACCTAACAACCTAACCAAACCTATATAATTTGATATTTTTAATTTATATTTTTTAATTTTTGCCAGAAGGAGAAGGAGGAGTGTCGCTGCCATGAGAAGTCCCAAAATGCCAGGCGTAAGATGTTATTCAGGCGTATCATTTTTATTAGTTTATTAATAATTAATAAAATACTTTTTCTTTTCGCGGCATTAAAATGCTTCGCTAAATTCAAAAATGTATTCAAGTTTTTTGGTAGCCTATCCTAGTTTTTTAGATCAGGTTGTCGGCCTATCTCGGGACCTTGGCCATATATATAATATATATAATTAATATATATAATATATTAATAATATACTATATAATATATATAATATATCATATATATATATATATATATATAATACATATATATATATATATATAATATATAATATATATTATATATATATTTTAAGTGCAGAGGGGTGTCACCCCAATTGCTATAAAAATCACAATCTGTAAAAAAAATAATATGAAGAATAATGAAAACGAAATTCGCGCTCGTCATTTAAGGAAAAAAAAAGTTACAGTCTATCAAAGTTGTTTAAACTCCCATAGACTTTTCATTTTTGATCTATCAAAGTTATGTGCTCATTTTAGGGCCATCCTAGTTCAGGTTGTAAGTTTTGTTAGGTAATACACAGAGATAAATCATATATACATAAACAAATCTTATCAGTAACTTGACTTGGATGGCCCTTAAAACAAACACAAGGCTCACTATTTATTTATTTTTAATTAAGAAAGCTATAGAAAATTTTAAACTTTGAGGCTATAACTTTTTTTTCCGAAAAACTTAAATCATTTTCATTTTTTAGCTTCAATTATTTTTTTTTAAGTCTTATCCTGTGATTTAAAAAAAACAAAATTTATTATAGTATATATATATATATACTATATATATATATAATTTATAAATATATATATATATATATATATATATATATATAGCTATATATATATAATATATATTATATATATTATCCATATATATATATATATATATTAGAGAAATCCTATGGGATTTTAAACAACTTGGAGGCTGTAACTTTTTATCTAAAGAGAGCGACCGATCTTCGGTTTTCAATTATTTCTGCATTATTATATAGAGTATCTCCTGTGATGTTTTATAAAAATCGGGGTGACACCCCTCTGCACTACTATTTGTCCATTACCATTAACGACATATATATTTATATATAATTATATATATATATATATTATATATATATATATATAATATATATATATGATTATATATATATACGTATTATATATATATATATATATAATATATATTATATAATCTTATATATATATATATTTAATTTAAATATTTATATATATATATATATCATATATATATATATATATATATATATATATATATATATATATATATATATATATATATATATATATATATATATATATATATATCTTGTTTGTTACCTGCTTCCATTTAAACTTGTCAATTTTTTATAACTTACCTTCGTTATCGAACAAAATGTAGAAGAGCGCGGATGGTGACAGAATTTTGTTTTTTTAAAACAATGCATAATGAAATAATTATAAATATAACAATAAATCACGTTAAGTAATTAAGGATATGATACGTTAAGTTAGGTTATGTTAAGTTACGTTAGTTTACATAGATTTAAACTTTTTTATTATTAATATTTTTAAAGGTGTGAAACTCTTTTACTACTATAGTTTAAATTTAACTACACAGTTTTATTTGACTTTTAAGAAATGTGTTCGGATCAATGCAATCGATTTGCATATGGATGTGGATGCAGATAACAGACATGATCCATATAAAACAAGACTTGAACACATCTAACCTAAACTAACATATCATAAGCTAATCAATCTAACCTATGGTAACCTAACCTAATCTAACCTATCGTTACTAACCTAACTTATCTTAAACTAAACTAACAGAACCTAACCTATCGTAAACTAACCTAACCTATTGTAGCCTAACCTAACCTGTCGTAGCCTAACCTAACCTGTCGTAGCCTAATATAACGTAACCTAAGCTATATATATATATATATATATATATATATATATATATATATATATATATATATTTTTTATCTATATTCAATGAATATTATATGAATATTATAGTATATATATATATATATATTATATATATATATATATATATAACATTGGTACCGTGGTAGAACGGTAGAGTGATTTAGTGAGTCGCTAGGCAAAGGTTCAGGGTTCGATTACTAGTCCGGATTCTAGGTAGGTTAGGTCAACAGTTCAAATGGTCGACGGGACATTAAAAATCATTTCAAAATGTGTCTAAAAAGTCGACAAAATATTTACAGTAAAAAGGTCGACTCTTATTTTTCTGATGAGGTGTTGCAAATCAATCGACACATTAATCGAAATCATCAAATGATCCAAGCCATCTTTAGCAAATTAAGCCTATTTTAATTTTAAAGTTTTATATATATATATATATATATATATAGTATATATATATATATATATATATATATATATATTATATATATATATTATATATTATAATATAATATATATATATATATATATATATATATATATTTTGGTATATCTATATATATATTTGGTGGATATTTGGTTGAAAACCACAGATCCATACTCAAAAACGCTACAAATAGCTACACGGAAAAGGAATACATTGTTGGACTCCTTGTAAAATTTTAGTGGGCGGAACCTGTAAAAAAAAAAAATCATATCTCAAAACTACAATAGCTACAGCGTAAAGGAAAACATTTTTGGAATCTTGGTAAAATTTTAGTTAGGAAAATGTAAAAAAAATAATAAAAATAAGTTAAATAAATATTGACTATTTTATTTTTTGGAAAGGGGGACATAGGGTAATATATTTTATATTATTTGTAAAGGTAATTACCGGCAATGTATGGGGCTCGAGCCGACGGGGAAAACAGGGGGGGGACGTTTTTCCATACCCCGTAGGGAGGGGCGGAGGAACCCCGCGACACCCAAATGAAAGAGAGAGAGAAGAGAGAGAAAAAATTTTTAAAATAGTTTTTCAATTAATCGTCATCGTCATCGGCAAATTTGCTCTAATCGTCATCGTCTCGGCAAAATTTGCTCTAAATCGTTCATCCGTCATGGCAAAAATTTTCATATCGTCCATCATAATATATATATATATATATATATATATATATTATATATATATTATATATATATATATATAATATATATAATATATTTATATATATATATATATATATAATATAGGCACTGTACTTTAAAAGGAAGTTAACCGATATATATCGAACGAGCGATGTAATCGATTTGTTTTCGATTATTTCAAGGCAATAGAGCGTGAGGGTTGAAAACAAAATTTTTTTTTTTTTTTTTTAAACTAAAGGAATACCAAAGATTAATCGCAAAGATGGAAAAGAGTCAGGGTCTCTCGGCCTCAGCGGGGGACGAAGGGGGGGGGGGACTTCGACCCCCTCTGTCCCCCGTCGGCTAACCCTTAAAAAATAAATAAAAAAAAATTACAAAAACAAAATTAAATTAAAAATTTAACATGGTATAATAAAGCAACATGTGGCAACTTTTTCTCTTCTTTTATTGGAATTTAAGTTAACACGTCACAGTGCATGGTTAGACGATTAGTGTTCAGCGATATTTCGATATCTGTATTTTTATGTAACATCCTTTTAAAGGAAAAGTTGCTATATATATAATATATAATATATATATCTATATATATATATATATATATATATATTATTATATATATATATATAATATTATAATATATATATACTTATAATATATATAATATATATATATCATATATATTTTTTCTCTTCCGGATCCTAGCTAGGTAGCAGTTACCTAGAATGGGAGAAAGGTAGTGAGTTGTGAACTTTTCAATAATAAAAATTGTTCATAGGGTTTTTCTTTTCTAATACCGCCCTCCCCCTCCGAACAGCACCAAAAACATCCTGTTCACTCAAATTATTATCATTCCCTGAAATGAATCTGTAAAAAAATGAAAAACGTAAAAAAAGTTTTTGAAATGACACTCACAGGAAATGTTGTAATGAAGTCTTCTCCTCCTAGATTGATATTGAAAGAATATTTCAGTATTTCCCATATCAATCATCGGTCGGATGTACGGGGAAGAACAATCTCAGAGAAACGTTCGTGTGCAATGCATTAAGGGAAAACTATT
>JABUQX010102351.1:0-10000 GCA_015478945.1 Trachelipus rathkii | reverse complement strand
ATTTTAACTACTATTTAATTATTATTATAAGGTATATTTTCTCTCAATAAATGTTCAAAAGAATTGGTTTTCTTAAATTTGTAACTTTTTTGTACTTCACAATAAATTGAAGATTATTTATTTCGTAAAGATATTTCTTATTCTTTTTAATTAGGTTAAAGGCTGAACTTTTTTTGTTCGATGCATTCATTTGGTCAGACAAGAAAATAATAAATGTCCGTGATGAAGTAAAAAACAGGTTCCTATATTATTATTATATATTATCTATATATAATTATATAAATATAATTATATATATATAATATATATAATTTATATATATAATATATATATATATAATATATATATATATATATATAATTATATATATATATATTAATATTATATATATTATATATGCCAGCCTCCAGAAAGCATCATGCATGTCACTAAAAATTTAATAACAGCTTACAGGAAAATAAGAATAACATTTTTGATTTTAGCCAAGCAATTCATCGATGAAACTTAAAAAAATAAATTATTTTATTTATTTATATTTATTAATATACCTTATATACTATTATAATTTTAGATCGTGCAAGCTTCGGTGTGAATGACCTTGAATCCGTACATTACTTCCCGAGAGCAAAAGTTGCCAAATAGTATTTTAAGTTTACACGCTTTGGAGAAAATATTATTTTTTCCTTTTTATATCCTTTTTAGGGGGTTCGAGCCGACGGAGGGACAGAGGGGGGACGAAGTCCCCCCCGTCGTCCCCCCGGTAGGCCGAGAAACCCCGACTCTTGCTATCGATCTTGTTTACCCGTGGGATTTGCTTTAGTTAAAAAAGAAAAAATTCAACATTTGGCACCTCTGCTGCTGCTCACTCGAGTAGCGAGTTTCTTGGAATTCTCAGAAAACGGTAATATCATACAAGTTTTTCAACCAATTTTTAACATTATTTTAAAATTTTGTCCAAAAGTTGTTATTTTTGTTTTATTTTTTTTTATAATTTCATTGGTAAAAATGTCTCCCTGTTAATAAAAGTTATTTATTTTCCTTTACCAGTTATCGTTTTTTCTGTTACGCTGCTGTTGCTTTTCCTGGAGGCTTACCATATATATATATAGTACTATATATATATATATTATATATATATAATTATATATTATATATATATATTACATATATATATTATCATATATATAGATATATATATTATATATATATATATATTATATATACCTATATATATTATATATATATATATAGTATATATATATATATATATTATATATATATATAATATATATATTTATATATATAATTATATTATATATATATATAATATATATATATATATATATATATATATATATTATATTAAGCTGGGTTTGAAACATAAAAAGTTGTCGTGCATGATTTTGAAAACAACTTTATTTGGTGCTCACTTCAGATACAAACTGAAATGTGTTAAAAGTAAGTTCTTCAAGATTTGTTTTCATACCCCAACTTTACCTTGATCTTTTTATTTAAAAACAAAAATATATATATATAGCCAGATATACAGTAATAGCTTTAAATATCTTACATTTCTTACATGCTAAACACCTGCAATATACAAAATCTCTATAGAAAATCAAGATTTTTGTCTGTGACTGAAGGTATTTCCGATCGACGAAATGTTTGGTTTTGTAGTTATTGCCAGCCATGTCGAGAGTATGACCACGACTACTAGAAAGAGCCGGAAACGTCTTTTGACATTTCTTTCAATACATCGACGTCTCGATATGACAACGGATTACTTTGGTAGGAGAATTTTTTGAACATTAACACAACTATCATCATTATATCATCCACAAAGAAAGAGGTTGGGGGGGGTGATAGGAGTCTTCCCCCAGTCTATCAGTTCCATGTAGGAAGTGGCGTTGAGATTGGGAGACGTTTAGGCTGCTTTTATCAAAGCAGAAGCGTACTTGCACATTGCGTGGAGGAAATTTTTCTTTTCTTGCTTGAAGATTTGTTGCCATGAAAAATTCTCTTTTGTTTTCCCGTCATTCTGCACACCAGCTACGCAACACAGTTTTTCTGGACTGACAAAAATATGGAGTCGTTTTAGAGGAGCACTGGAGAAATGAAAATTGTTCTGATCGCCTCAGGAGAAAAGTTTTTGGGATACTGTGATCCATAAAGTGAAATTCCTTTGCACATCTTGACAGAAGGGATGGGAGCAGATATAGAACCATATGGGGGCATAGAAGTTCAGTACGAATCGTACCAAACGCTTCAGATCATCAGATGCGGAATTCGTTGAATACGTCGAAAATCGAAGCAGTCTGTTAGCTTTAGTTAGCCACCTTGCATGGCTTAAGAGGCACCCGGCTGTGCAGTTTTCAAATACCCGCATATTATTATCGAATCTGCATTTTGTAAGCCCTTGCTGAATTAATAAAAACAGATTTCTTTTAGTATAACAGGCTGGTCAGAACTTAGATTCTTTCGTAACTGTTTTCAGGGACACATCAAAACTACAGAGCGCTGGAATTGGTTGAAAATTAATGATGGGTTTGGTCTGAGGATCAAATGACAGAGCAGTTTTGGTTTAGGGTCCTTCACTGTGACGATGGGCCCAGTTGTCCCTTCCCCATCAAACAACACTAAAATAACTTTCCTGAGTGGGCAGTTTTCATTAAAAAATGCAACATGCATATGAGCCATTGAAGTGGTCTTTTAAGAAATGTAACTCCAACAGTGTGATTATTCCATTCTTGTTACCCGTATTCACAGGAGTTTCCATCGCAAATCACTGCTGCTTAAAAGTCTCTGTAAGATTTCTTGTTTCGTTGTTCAATATACCAGAACTTTTATTAAATACATCTCGACTGCTTCCTTGAGCTAGGACTAACAGTGATCGATGTACATGCATACTGGAAAATGACACTAGCACGTAATGTTCTTTTCTAACTTCTTCTCTAACATTTCTACGCACACCTCCAGTATCCACGACAAGTGTTTCACCTATTTTTTTCCATCGAAACATCAGACCATACTCTGTGTTGCAAGCAAATGCTCCTTCCTGTGATGACTGTTTGTTCTCTCCAGTTTTTTTCTCCCTTGGTGTAGTACGTTCACATGAAGCACAACGTTTTTTTGGTGACAGAAGTCCGAGGTCCTTGAGGGCAGCATTAACTATGAGACATGCATCTCTATTGCTCACATTTGTCCTCTTTTAATGCTTTACACAACTCAGAATACTGGTTTCTATTTTGAGGGTGACATTCTTCCATTTCTTCTGATTCTAAGGAAAATGATTCTTCTAGCACATTACTTCTCACAACTGCCTGTAATTCAACTGAACTTAACACTTTTTGCGTATCTTTGTGGCTCTCAAATCTTACTTTTCAAATTGTCAACCGTTTCCTTTTTCCCCCCTTTTCCTGAAGTTTCAGTGTTTTTGTTTCCTTCTCCTGTTCTTTTCCTTGTCCACCTTTCTATTTATCATGCGTCTCTTGAAGAAGTGTTTTGATCAATGCCAAAATTGCGCCATTTCCAATACAGGGGATTTTCTTTTCAATATGGGACAATTGACAATTGATTACGTTTCAAACTATAAAAAATTTATGAAGAACACACTTGCACGCGCTAATGTCGAAGAGGACCCGAGAAAATGATTTTAATTTTTTTTATCTTGATGGTTCTGAAACCATTGTTTATTTCTTGAATATTTCATCAAATCATTGACATTCACTATTAGTCTCTTCACTTTCACCACTATAACACTTTCAAATTCTATTGTTGGAAATGCCTGCTTTATTGTATATGCCTTTAACCAAAACTCCTTCTGTTACACTACACCTTTGGCTAGATGAAGTAACACTGGCATCTTTCTTTTGTTGATATCTTGATATTGGAACTTGTGGCTCTACAAAAACATCCTCAGCCATGTACTTGATTTTCCCGACAAGTGGTTGTGGATACCGAATTGCATGCTTGTCTTTATGGCTTGGTTGCCACATGCCATGGATTACGGTCTTGCAATATAGTTAATAAACACTGCACCCACAGGACTTATCTCAAACGTCGAATAGTCTGGATCTGAAATGAGACAGAAATAGCTCTCAATTAGTATTAAAACCAAATTTTGAAGAACAAAGCATATAAAATTCATAACTTAAAAATAGTAAAAAACGATGTCAAAACCCTTTTAAAAAAAAAAAACTAAAGTTGGGCCCCCTAGACATTGAGTAAATGCAAAATGATTTTTTTGTCCCACTACAGGGAAGCCAAGGAGCACCAATTTGACCATGTTTGGTTATCCCACCAAAATTCAACCCAGCTTAATATATATATATATATATATATATATATATACCAATATGTCTCTTATATCATATATATATTATATATTATATTAAATATATATATATTAATTATATAAATATCTATATATATATATATATATATATATATATATATATATATTATATATATATATATAATTATATAATATATATATATATAATATATATATATATATCATTAATATATATATATATATATAATATATATTATCTATATGTTATACGTATCCATTATATATATATTTATATTATATTGTCAGGGGTTTCCATTGTCGGTCATATGTGTATCTTAAAAAACTAATTAATACTACATAAAAACACGGAATACATTCTGGAATCTGGTCCATTGGCTGGTCCTGGAAATGTAAAAAAAAAAAAAAAAAAAAAAAAAATATCCTCATAAAATACTACAATAGCTACAGCGAAAGGAATACATTTTTTGGATCCTGGGTAAATTCATATATATATATAATCGTAATAAAAAAAAAAAAAATTGTTAATAATTTAGTAATATGATTAGAGCCTAATTTAGAGAACCTTTCTATTTGGGTTTTACCGCGTTAAAAAAATAAAAATAGAACTGCCTAAATTAAATTTTGTTTTTTTGTTTTTTACTAAAGAAATAACCCAAGGATATACCGCAAAGATGAAAGGAGTCGGGGTCTCTCGGCCTTCCGGGGAACTAAGGGGTAGGACTAATTCCCCCCCTCGGGGAGGGTCTCCGACCCCCACTCTTTGGTATTTTTTGGGTGTCGCGGGGGTTCCTGCGCCCCCGCCCTCCCCTTACGGGGTATGGAAAACGTCCACCCCTATGTTCCCCGTCGGCTCGAGCCCCCTTGTGTGCCGTATAAAGCAAAAATTTTAATAGTAAAAAAGTCCTATTTATTTTATCGGAAATCCAATAAAAAAGGTTCTCTAAATAGGGCCTCTAATATATTAACTATAATTATTAACAATAATTTTTTTATTATTATTTTTTTTTTAAACATTTTCTTAGTGAATTTAAGCCAGGATTCCAAAATTGTATATTCCTTCTTCGCTGTAGGCTATCTCGGTAAGTTTTTGAGATATATATACTATATATTATATTAAAAAAAAAAAAAAAAAATAATATTTACAAATATTATATAATGTATACACATTAAATAATATATATATATAAATAAAACATTATATATATACCCAAAATTAAATATATATTTTTTTTTTTGTTTTTTTTAATATATGTATATAGATACAATATACTACTCATTTATTTTTTTTTTTTTTATTAATATATATAATATAATTTTTTTTTTTTTTTTTTTTTTTTTTTTTTTTTTTTTTTTTTTTTTATTTTTTTTTTAATTTCCAGGAACATCTTTGGGACAGCATTCCAGCATGTATTCCGTTTTAAACTGTAGCATTAATAAGTTTTTCAAAGATACATATTGAGGCAATTGAAATGGCTGGCCATATATATATATATATATATAATATTATATATTTTATATTTATTATATATATATATATATTATTATATATATATTATTATATATATATTATATATATAGGTCAATAGGTCACGGTCAACCTCGCGAAAAGAGCAAAATGCATGTAACAAAAAAAACTATAACAGCAACAGGAAAATAAATAAAATTTTATTTAATCAGGAGCATTTTTACCCATGAAATTAAAAAAAAAAAATAACGCTTTTGGGAAAAATTTTTTTTAAAAATTGTTAAAAAAATGTTGGAAAATCTGCTAGTGATAGATAATATGCATTTTTTTGAGAAAACGAAGGAACTCCCGATCGCTACGAAGAGAAGCAGAAAAGGTTGCAAAATGATCGTTCGATTTTTTAAACAAAAAGATATCCCAAACGGGTAACGCCAGAAAGATGGAAAATAGAGTTCGGGGTTTCCTTCGGCCTATACCCGGGGGAAGACGGGGACCCTTGTCTCCGTCGGGCTTGAACCCCCTAAACAGGATGATGAAAAGAAAATTAACATTTTCTCCCAGAGCATAATAAAAAAAAAACAATATTTGGAAACCCTTGCTCTCGTAGTACTACTGCAGAAATGGGAATGTTAGAGAAAAACGGTGTTACACGGCTGCCAGCCCTAAGATTATACTAATATTAGTGTTATTAAATATTAGAAATAAAAATAAAAATAATTTTTTTTACAGTTTCATCCGGATAAACTTGCTTGCTGAATTCAACCACGAATGTTATTTATTTTCTTTGTAGCTGTTGTTATAGAGAGTTATTTTTTAGTTACATTACGATGATGCTCTCTGAGGCTGGCCATATATATAATATTATTATATATATAATTATATAATATATTATATATATATATTATATATATTATATATATAGTATATATATATTATTATATATATATTATAATTATAATATATATAATATATATATATATATACTAATATATATATATAATATATATAGGCAAGCTTTTCGATTATCGTCATTATGTTATCTAAACCACTTATTAAATCTACAGTAAAAACGAATACAAACATCTGCTTGGAAATGCTGGTGCCCTAAGTTTGCCCGTGGAAATGTAAAAAAAAAAAAAAAAAAAAAAAAAAAAAAAAAAATATATTTTCTCAAAAACTAAAACCTAAACCCAATAACTACAGCGAAAAAGGAAATTACATTTTTGGAATTCCCTCGTAAAATTTTTGCCACATAGAAAATGTAAAATTAATTAATAAGAAAAAAAAATAATTATAGTAATAATTATAGTAATATTATTAGAAGGCCTATTTAGAGACTTTTATTGTTCCTCGATAAAATAAAATAGACTTCTAATTAAAATTTTGCTTTTAATATAAAAAAAATCGGCAACTAGGGGGCATGAGCCCGACGGGGAAAACATAGGGGGGGCGTTTGTTCCATCCCGTAGGGGAGGGGCGGAGGAAACCCCGCGACACCCAAAATACCAAAGGGCGGGGGTTCCGGAGACCCTCCCGGAATAGTGGAAACAGTCCTTGATTTTTTTAATGTTTCTATTGTAATCTTTTCTTTTCGTTCTTTTTTTCTTTTTTTTTTGTTCGGTGTTAGCCCGTTTGGTTTTGTTTTACCCGTGAGTTCCCCGGAGGCGAGAGACGACTCCTGCCATCCGGTGCGTATACCCTAGGGGTATTCTTTAGTAAAACAAAAAAGCAAAATTTAATAGAAAGTTCTATTTATTTTATCGAGAAACTAATAAAAGGTCTCTAAAAATAGGCTTCTAATCATATTATACTATATTATTAACAATAATTTTTTGTTTATTATTATTTTATTTTTTTACAGATTTTATCTAATTAAGTTTGAAATTTACCAGGATTCCAAAAATGATTCCTTTTCGCTGTAGCTCTTGTAGTTTTTGATGGAGATTATAATTTTTTTTTTATTTTGAATGTTTTTTTTTTTTTTTTTCCAGGGCAAACTTTGGGACCAGCATTCCCCGCAATGTAATTCCGTTTACTGTAGCATTAAATTAGTTTTTTAAGATACCATATGACGGATAATCGAAACAGCACTGACCATATATATATTAATATATCTTAGTTTTTATACTTATATTATCTTATATAATATATATATATATATATATAATACATATCATATATAAATAATTATATATATATATATATATTATATATATATATATATATATATATATATATATATATATATATATATATATATATATATTATATATCAGGGTCACTGGATAGCCACTATCCTGGAAGGAAAAACTATAGACTTTTGAAGAAAGTTTATTTAGAAGAAAAGTTTACTATATATATGTAGAACATGAAAAGCAGTGTATTTAAAAAAAAAAAAAAAAAAAAAAAATTAAATTTTTTATATAATTACTTCTAGAGACGCATGCTTTGTCTTTCGTGGTACTTTTTAGATCGTGCAACATTTTTAATTTTTTTTTGTTTTATATTTATATTTTTTTTTTTTAAACTAATTGGGACCAAGGGGTATACCGCGCACCGAATGGCAGAGTCGGGTCTCTCGCTTCCGGGGACGCAGGGTAGGAAAGACTAGCATTTCCCCCTTCGGGAGGGTTCTCCGGAACCCCCGCTCTTTGGTTATTGGGGTGTCGCGGGGGTTCCTCCGCCCCTCCCCTACGGGGTATGGAAAACGTCACCCCCCTCTGTTGTTTCCCCGTCGGCTCGAGCCCCCTACTTAACCTTGTAAAATACTTTATATATACAGTATTTTTAAACAAATACATTTCCAGAGTAGGGGGCTCGAGCCGACGGGGAAGAGAGGGGGGGACGTTTTTCCATACCCCGTAGGGGAGGGGGCGGAGGAACCCCCGCGAAACCCAAATACCAAAGAGCGGGGGTTCCGGAGACTTTCCCGAATGGGGGGAAATAGTCCTACCTCGTCGTCCCCGGAAGGCCGGGAGACCCCGACTCCTGCCATCGGTGCGGTATACCTTGGGGTATTCTTTTAGTTTGAAAAAAAAAAATACAAAATAATTATAAACTCGCAAACCTTTTAAAAAATGTTTCACGACTAAAAGTACCACGACAAGCAATGCGTCTTTTGGAAGTAATTATATAAAATTTAAAAAAAAAAAAAAAAAATTAAAAAATACAAAAATAATTTCATGTTTTACATATATATAGTAAACTTTTTTTCTAAATAAACTTTCCTCACTAAAGTCTATAGTTTTTCCTTCCTTTATGGTAACCTTCACATATATATATATATTAATATAATTATTATATTATATATATATATTAATATATATATATATATATATATATATATATATATATATTATATATATAATATATATATATATATATTATATTATATATATATATTATATATATATATTAATAATATAATGCACTTCTCCTTTTAAAAAGGTAGTTACAAAAAATGTCATAATATCGACAATCGCAGAAATCTGCTTCGGTGCAGCCGCAGCAGTGTCACGTGTTAAGCTAGAAACCGCCAATAGAAAGATTCCGCAAAAGTTTCCACTCAAGTTGCTTTTTTTTTAAAATCATGTTAATTTTATGTTATTTTATTTAATATATATATATAATATTATATATATATAATATAATATATATATATATATATATCTATTATTATATATATTAATTATATATATTATATTTTTAAAGGGGCTCGAGAGGGGGGGCCGACGGAGGGACAAGAGGGGGGAGGAACGCAAGTCCCGTCGTCCCCGTGAGGCCGAGAAGACCCTGACTCTTTCAAATCTTTGCTATTTAATCTTGGGAATAAAAATTTAGTAAAAATAAAAAAAATCATTGGCAACCTTGTCGGCACTTTTGGCCTTGAAATAATTCGAAAAAAAAAACAATCGATTACATTGTTCTTCGATAATTATATGCGGTTACACCCTACCTTTAAAAGGAGAAGTTCCTATATATATTTATATATATTATATAATATTAATAATAATATATATATATATATATAATATATAATTATATATTATATAATATATATATTATATTATATTATATATATATATATATATTATATATATATATTATATATATATATATATATATATATTATATATATATATATAATATATTATATATATATATATATATATATATAATATATATATATATATAATATATAGGCCCAGCGTCTATTTATA
>JABUQX010102350.1:25000-34641 GCA_015478945.1 Trachelipus rathkii | reverse complement strand
TTCGCAAATCTTACTTGAAAGAAGGTTTTCATCAATGGTCTACATAGATAGTTATTTATATAAAAGTCTTTAATTAAGGACTAGATATTCAGCAAAAATAAAATATGTTACTCGGTTACACTTTTTGTCATGTGACACGTATATTATATAAAATATATATTATATTATAATTATATAATACAATATCCACATAATATAATATATACAAATTAAACTTATGGAAATTAATCAACTTTACTGGAAAATAGGAAAATGGATATTTTTGAAATAAACACAAAATATAAAAATGAATTATTATTTATATTATAATTTGCATTTTAATTATTCACTCATTAAAAATGTAATACTATAGCTTACCTCAAGTATTCAAAAGTAAGCGAGAGCGTATCTTGATTATAACATCCACACCTAACAAGTGACCACGGTAGGAGGATCGCGCTTAACCATTTAGCTAAGATCATAGAGTCATTTAGAACGTTGCATAAAACTGTATCTATTCGTTCCATTGGCTATAGGTTAATAACTTGAAATCAGTTCCGACAAAGTTGATGGAGAAGACATGTACACCAAAAAAAATCGAGGTATATAGGGAAAGTAAGAAATGGTGGAGAGAGAGCTTCATCTAATATTGAAGTCTTTCTCCACGGAATGATACTGAAATGAAAGAAAAAATATACAAAACGCAATGCAATAAACCGCAGTATAGTACTTATATATTACTCTTTACCCACATACCTACCTAAAACTAGGGGAATAATATCCCTATTCCTATATCCATATATACCATTCACTCTAATTAATATATATATATATATTATATTATATACTATAACTATATATAATAAAAAAATATACTATATATATATTATATATATATAATATATATATATATTATAATATATATATATATATATTAAGTACCTTTTATTTTATTTAATGTATTAAAATTTACCATGTTTTTGAGCGGGCCATCTACTGGCAGGTTTCCGTGAGAACTTCCGGCGGATACCTCAATTTTTATGAAAGTTTCGGTTCCCGGCGGAACTAACTTGTTCCGGCCGGAACTTACCGGAACTTTCTACTTTTTCAAATGTGGTCATAAAAAATTCATGACTTGATTTGTCATTTACTCATTTATGATTATGAGGCATAAAAAATAATATAGAAATTGATATATATTATTATATAATATATTTATTCTGATCTACAACTTAAGATGAATTGGTGCTAGAATTAAGTAAAAGAACTAAAGTATAGATAAAAGAAATAGAATCATCACATCTCTTCTACATGGACGATAAAAAAGCTGTATGCGTCCACGTATAGTATAGGTGAGGCATGAGAGACCAGAATAACTGGTGGTCAGTATGAATTTCTCATCGGATATCATAAGAATTGATTTTGTGATGAGAAAAAGTTTGCATTCATAATTAAGTTTAATTATATGTAATCAATAAAGGTAGAAAAGATATTACACATAGTCTAAGAAACATCATGGTAAATAATCAATGGTTAAATAATTCATAAAAGAACTGGTAAACATAAGGTAAAAGTACGTAAACTTTACATAATACTAACTATCTATTGGTAAGTATGATGGAATCGGACAGATTGAAAAACACAATTATGAAAAGTATAAAATGAAATTAATAAAAAGGAATATCACTCATATCATAGAGTGAAGAAATAATATTAAAAACCGAATTCAAATTAATCACAGATAAAAAATAACGAACAAATAGATCGCGTCAATTGATATGTGCTGAATAATAAGCGCTATATATATGAGACTCATTTAACATCCCTCCGACCCGGTTAAGAGGATTTAATATAGTTTTTGGAATTTGTGTAGACTGGTACGCGGGTTGGCGATTTTTTGAAGATATTTTTATAGTGATAATATATTATCTTTCTTAGTTATCCACGAGCCCACAACAATTGGTATAATTTCTTCCTACTATTATAACTACTAAATAAATATTAATTTACAAAAACTCAGTGCAAGATAAAGCTACTTCGTATACCTAATTCCGATAACGATGAAGGAGGTATGGGTATATAGACTTAACAAATTATAGAAGTAGATATCTCTACACAGAATAGAGTATACAGGTAGGATTAAGTCTCAGAATATATAAGTTAGAAAATATATAAGTTATAAATGTAACATTAATATTTCCATATGTGATGGTTTCACTAAAAGAATAATCTGTAAGAGATTTATTCATTAAGCCTAATTCCTGGAAGAACTTTCAATTACCATCTAATAAAGGTAAAAATTGAGCTACTTCGAGATATATCTTAAACATGATAGAGATAGAAAATTCACCACGCTATATTGGATGAGACTGAAATTGAATGATATATAGCTCCATTCTCAAGAATATGAGAGACTTATAATGCATAATTATATAGGTAACATAAACTATTTCAGGAGAGAGAAAGAGAGACCAGATGCTTATTCCGATATTGCAGGAGAATACAATAAGAATATGATTCAAACACATAATAATAAGACAGTAGACTTTGATATATAATTATCTATTATATTAAATGGAAAAAAATATATATATAAGATCTATATATAACGATGCTTTTGATTTTGGTATTTTTGTTGAGATAGACAAACTGACAACTGCAAAAAGCATACTATGTATGACAGCTGCGAGATGTAATATAGGATGCCTAAAGAACCATATTGTTTCAGAAGATAATGCATAATATTCGAAATGGATGAGATATTCAATTTACTACAATGAAAAAATTTTAGTAGGTATGTAGTGAGGATATAATAGTATTTCAGCAAAGTAGACTGTGTTCTCTCACTAATAAATATTCCAATAGTTTAAATCTAGGATTGATTAATAGACAGAGCATACAAATTAGAGGATACTTGAAAGTATATAGTTTTATACAATATAATATGAGAACATTTTAAATTATCCACATGGGACCAAACACTATATAGATCATAAATACATGACTTCGGTATATCTATAATATACTTAGATCTGATTCGTAAATAAATATGCTCGAGAATTAAGAACTTACTTTAAGAATAAGTTAGTATATGCAGAGAGCTCTAATTATTTTCATTATGATTCCGTCAAAATATCTTTTGTGCTATATTCTCCAAAGTACTATGCACCCCTTTGTATCCCACATAGTATTAAGACCCGGATATGTCTGATTTATGTTCATACTACCACCACACAAACTATAGATAATTTGTCACAGTTAATACGAAGAGGTTTTTGTGTAACCAGTCCTCCACTATGTTATCTCGGAAAAGTAGTTCTCCTCTCTCCGAACCACGTACCGCATATAACGCATACATAAAATTATTCCAAATGCACTTATCGATTATCTCCGTTCTCATTTCCTCTTTCCTAGCATCAAGTCTATCGCTGGTGCGCAGCATGTGCATTCTGATGTACGTCGGATATCTGTGCCCGTGTGTGTAGGCGTCTCTTTCGATGCTTGTGTCCAAATATATCCATCTCTATCTTCGATCTATACCTACCTAAAATGACTTCCTCTGCAAAGTCATTCCGCGTCACATCGATACGCGTCTCTCATAATCTCGGCCTATTGCGTATATCGCTTCTATTCACTCACTGACATCGTCATACTGCTATTCACTCAATCACATGGTCCTTCGGCTCTCTTATGGGTAGCCGAGCTCGCGAGGTGCTTATGCCTTGACTCTACAGGTTTGGGGCCGGTGTAGCCCCGTAGCACGCTATCTCTCAAAGCAGCGTTTTTTCAATAAAATACAATATACAAAGCTCTATTTTAATCTTATAAAATAAATCATACTTGGCGCACACAACTCAAACTAAAGAAATAAATGAACTAAGTATCGGTTCTAAGGGATATCCTTGCAACTCTGAAGTTGCTTAGCAGTCACACAAATGTTCTCTATTCTTTATTACCTTCGGTGTATCTTTATTATCATTCAAAGTATCGGATCGGCGCCCTAAAAATAGAGTTACTCGGAATCCGTATGGCCTCTTTTCTTATATCCGGTACACCTCTTATATATATATTTATTCCTACTAATATTCTATTACTATATAATATATACCTATTTATCATTCATAATATTATTTATATATTATTATATATACTATATTATATATATATATACTTAATATATATATATTATTACATATATACTCTACCTATATATATTATCCTACTATATATATTATACTATTTACTATATATATATATATATTCGGACAACAGACCGCAACTTTGATACCACTTTGCTTTATCGGATCTTTGGGCCTCCGGCAGCTATGGTGGCACAATATAAACAGAGATACTCGCATCTTGTAGTGAGTGTAAGCCGAGGATTTTTACCTAGGCTAATGTGTATATATATCATTTTCAGGGTGTATCCTGGAACTGAAATTTTTCTGGTTCCGGCCGGAAACCGGAACTTTTCTAATGAACTTTCCTTTATCTATAAAGAAATGTAAAAACATAATTCTATATATAACTTTCAATATAAAATCTTTATATATATATATTATATATATATATAATATATATATATATTACTTATATATATATTATTAATATACTATAATATCTATATATTTACTATACTATATATATATATATATATATATATATTATATATTTATACAGATTTTGATAAAGATTTTTATTCATTAATTGATTACAGATTTCTCATAATAATAACCCCTCAAACAAAATTGTTTTAAAATGCCATCATTCGTCAAAAGATTTCTTTTAATTATTAACTCATGTTCTGCACCCCATCTCCTTAACACGAGCTGCTACAAAAATCCATGCCCACCCCAAAAAAAAAATTAAACCCAACAACTCAACCACTCAGGCTCAGCTTCACCCCAAAAACCATTTAATACAACACCACTTCAATAATACATATGGAAAATCATCAAGCCGAAGAGCATATTTAAAAAGCTCAAAAAATATTCGAATAAAGTAAAAGGGAGAATCCTGTATTTTCTAGAACACTTTTTCCACGCACCCCCAACAATAGTGAAAGATCGAAGCCCGTGAACACCAACGCTGAGCTCTCTGACCGGAACAATTTCTTCGCCCCAACAAACATTGCCATTTATCAATGCACCCCCCCAACCTCACCACGCAACTTCCTCACGACACCACCAACTCACACACTCTTCCTACTTCGCACATCGAGCTAACCAGTCACATCTCCCATCACTGACAGAGCCAGGACTCATAGACTCTTGCCCATCCTAAAACCCAAATACCTCTCTCCCTTTCTCACGTACGCAACATATATCTCCTTCTTGTAGACAGATGCATATTCAACACACTCTCATACATTCTCTCTCCTGTTCTATAACTTCGATCACCACAGTTCCAGCTTTATTCTTCGCACCGAACGCTTATCTCCTCTAACGCGCTGACACTCACGACCTATCCATCCTTACTACATGATCCACTCCCTGCGACTACGCTGAACTCATCCCTCCACACCATGCGTCATATTTATTTCTTTTAACCTCTACTCTCACCCTTCCGCGCGCTCTACCTGAGACTACTCTCTCTCGCACACACCTCCGCTCACCTCCACGTATTCCATCTGCCAAAAATATCCTATATATAATATATACTAACTCTCTCTATATCTCCTCATCTTTATCCTCTCCTCCTCCTCTTACTCATACCTATCTATCTTCTTATATACCCTATATATAATATTATCTATCTCCTCCCTCCTTCTATTACTCTACTCCTCACACTCACTCATACCTCTCTCCTCACTCTCACCACTCACCCCACCCCCTCACTATATATATCTCTATACTATAATACTCCTTACTAATATACACTATATACCATATATATATATATAAATATCATACTCTATATTACCCTCTATATATATATACTCTATTATATATATTACTCATTACTTATATCTATTATACTTACTATATACTCTACTCCCATACTATATACTTATACCTATAAATATATCTATTCTATATACCTACCTATACTATATATATACTATATATATATATACTATATACACTATATACTTACTCTATACCTTCATATATATCTATATCTCCTTCTCTATCTATTATATATTCTATCACTACTCACTATATACTCCTCCTACTATCTACTCACTATATATATATATATATCATATATATATATATATATATATACCTCATTATCACTCACCTCATCCCTAATTTTTCTCAATGTTAAAATTTGAATTCTACTCTTTATTACTCTACCTATTTTGAGACTATTTGATTAAACTCTTTCTACTCTCTCATACATCACTCGCTCACGCATATCTACACTCTCTCCACACACCGTCGCCACTCGCACTATCACCTACACCTCCACGCTCTACACATCTCTCACTTCTCCTCTGTTATCAACATGGTGTCTATGGTTCTGTTGTATAATACCTTTCTCAAGCAATCACTTCTTTTCCAATCTCATCCATCGCTTACTTTCCCCACGCTAATCTCGTCCTACGCGCCGCAATCTGCCCAAAACTCTCGAGCACCGCGCAACGCGATAGCCGGAAAAATGTCACTCGACTCAACGGCACACCCCCTGCGCACATTCGGCTACACTCCCAGTGGCTTTCTCATATTCACTCATATGGCTTTATACTCATTCCTCACTCTAGTCTCTCATCTCATTCTCTACTCTAACTACTCTCTCTCTCTCTCTCTACTACTCTACTCTATATATCTCCTACTTACTTACCTCTCTCTATATATTCACTATATTACTACCCTCTATTCATCCTATATATATCCTATATTACTACTTTCATTCACCTATCTATATAAACCCTATCTCACTCAGTACTTACTACTCATATATACCCCCCTATATATATCTCCCTATCACTTCTCATACCTATATACTCCATTACCTACCCCTACCCCCTCACCCCTTACTACACCACCACCTCTACCCTACCCCTCCATCTACATATTATATTACTATATATCTCTATTACTATTATATATCTTATCATTATATACTATATAATATACTTATATATATACTATTATTCACTATATCTTATCTCTATCTCCATCCATCCGTATTACAAGTTTTAATACACATTGGGCAATAACTCAGCTGTTGATACTTCAAAATTTCTGCCATAACTCACGAACACTAGCCAGTGGCTTCCTCATATAATCATAGTGGCTTTCAACACTGCTAGTGGCTTCCTAAAATTCTCATAGTTGCTTTCAACACTGCCAGTGGATATTCTCATACTTGCTTTCACCTACTACTCTCTCTCTTTATTTTTATTATTCACCCTCATATTTACTCTTCTCTTAATTATATTATATATTATATAATATATATATATATATATATATAATATTAAATATATATAATATATATTACATGTATATATATCAGCTACTAATATTTTACTACCTTTCTATACCGCATCATTTTGCAAATGAAATAGAACTCAAAGACATCCAACCAATGAAAACTCTTTTACTTAGATCTATACTTACTATCTATTATCATCACGCCTTATACCCTCTCACTATATCTCTCTATATATCTCTCTCTATACTATAATATATCTCGTCTCTATCTCTATCATCACACTATATATATATATATCTCTATCTATATTACCTCCTTACTCTTCTCTCTCATCTTTCATATCTTCATCTATCTATTATCTATCTACTATCTCTCTCTCATTACTTTATTTATATTATCAATAAGTATATATATATAATATATAATATATATAATATACTTATACACTCAATTTCACTCTATTATATATATATATGATATATTATTATATATCTTCATGCTAATCTATATCTATCCTCACTCTATTTTAACTGCAAGCTTATAGATTTATACAATACCTTACTTTAATAAATTCACTAGCAGCTATTTTTTTTTAATTTTAGCAGCTATATATATTTTTGTCTAATTTGAAAAATAAAATATTAGGAGTAGTAGCTCAAATACTTGTCTTTACTAATTTATAATTCAGTTAAATCAGTTAAAACTTGGGTAGTTTAGTTTAGCTATTCGTAAGAAAAAAGCCACTGGACTATCGAGACTAAATAGATATAATACTTGTTAATCTCTGTTGGCCCATCGTGCTTCTAAAGTAGCTTTTAATGTTTAAGTTTACTAAAACTTCTTTCACCTGACGCAACTGTAACTGGAAGGGTGATAAACATTCTCAGTGCAATAGTAATGTTATGATATGCTTCATCCAGTTTATTTTTGTAAATAAGGCTCAACATTGTTGAAGCTGTACCGTCCTCTAACAGAATGTCTACTATTACAGCTTTGTGCTTTTATCTTTCAATTTCAAATATGAATTCTTCTTTGTTACCATCCTCTTATATAGGTGCTTGCTCACAAAAGAAGGCCTCAAATCGAGCTAAAGACTACCCTATATAAGACTTGATGAACCCAGAGAAGAACACCCAGTAACTTCAAGTCAAGTGCCATCTGAAATACAAAGAAAAAGAAACAAACTGATTATGTAAGAAAGAAAAATATTTACACATATCTCCACCTTCTTCCTATAAAATCCCAATCAAGAAACTCCGAAGAAGATGATCCCCAGCAAACGCAACATTATCGATACGACTTCAATTTGTCATTTATAATTAAATTGGATTAAAGGGTCTCATCTTTTCAACAACTTTTTCAGTTCGAAGAGTCATCGCTAGATCATATCGCAAACTTCCTTTGACGGTTACCCCGTGCATTTCTTTCAAATCAATTTCACGTTTTGGACATTCATGGGGGTCAGAAACTTCTTTCTTGGAATTCCAGCTACGAACTCTGGATTCCTTTTCGAATTCTAAATGGTTCTGTGAAACACTCCCTTTTATGTATGAAGAAGTTTTACAAATCAATTAAAGGACCTAAATTCTCAAGCAATCTCGCCTCATAACATATGTAACTTCCTCTTACGGTAATGGATTGTTTTCATCTCATTATCCAATGCTTTTGGCCTATTATGGCAGATCCTAACTCATTTTTTGAATGATTTCCACCTACGAAATTTGATTCCTTTTCGAATTGTATAATGGTTCTGTGACCACCTCCCTTTTTATGTCTGAAGAAATTTAATCAAAATAAAGCGCCCTTAAATTTTCAAGCTCACCTGCCCTCGTCTCTACTACGAATTGTTCAAACTAACGCAATGTTTCTCTCGTAACTACAGCTTTGAAGACTATTTACGTGCGCTATTTGGGCTCATATCATGGTATACTATTAGGTAACGCCTTATACTGGACCTGTTCATTGGATTCAACGGTTCGGCAAAATCGATGTGGCCTAATTTAACCTTGTGAAATAACTCTATTGTTCAATATAATAATTATGTATAAAACATTTTTGTACTTTTATGCATTTAAATGTTTGTCTGTTTGTTTATAATCTAACGGAATATAACCAAATATGCTTGTGTTTAATTGCACCTTTTATTTTCTGTATATATAACATTATTGTATTTTTACGTATTCAAATTTTTGTATATATGTTTAGATCTGCGGAAGTAACCAGTTATGCCTTTGTATTTCATGTATACTATTTTTTGCCTTCAAATGTTTGTTTGTCTA
>JABUQX010102350.1:0-12500 GCA_015478945.1 Trachelipus rathkii | reverse complement strand
GTAGTAATTTCTGATGGGCATTCTAAAGATACAATCAAGTCAAGATATCCTTCGATAAAATTTACTTCACCGGAGTGATACAAAATGATACCTGGCAGTACTCTTGTTTCTTCATTAATGTTAGTGGAGATGGATAAGACTGCAGGTAAAAGAAGTAATGCAAATGCTGGATGTAACATTTTCATTTTAGTCTGAAATGATTATTACTTCGATTTAATAAATGAGGTCGCCGTTTTATTAAAGTAAAATTAAAATTAAATTAATTAAATGTTATTAAATACTATTAGAGATTTTTATTGGAATATTAGAGTACATTAGATTTTAGGATTATAGAATAGGAATCAATTTGATATGTTTCTGATAATAAATTTAATTAATGGAATCAAATAATAAATATTATTTGTTCATTAATGAAATCAAATTTATAGGTTTCTGGATAATTAAAAACTAAAAATAAAGTAATCTTTAACATTCTGATTATAATTAAAATGAAAATTAAAAATTAAAGAAAGCTTTAAGCGAAACTTAAAATTGTAGCATTCTGATTATCATAAAATTTAAAAACTAATCCTCCAAAGAGTTAGAATTATGAAAGTTAATAAAAGATTATTATAGCATGAGGTTAATTAAAGTTAATTATAGCATAAGGCTAATTCTGGAATTAAAATCAAAATTAAAGGATGAAAGGCAAACTGGTTATATATGCATTAAGGCTAATATCAATTAAAATCAAAATCTTAATATTAATAAAAGCAAGCTGATTATATTTTTATTATTCTAATATTAAAACGAAATTTTTCGATTTTTATTTTGTTTTCTTTTTAAAATAAAAAATAATAATAAAAAAATGTTACTAATAAAAAATAAAAGTATATAAACGTTTCGTAAAATGAATTTTTCTATTTTTTTATGGTTTTTTAGTTTCAAAAGAAAAGAATGACCCCTGGGGGCAAAAAAAAAATTCTCCGAATTCGTAACGGACATAATAAAAATATGGGAACTTATACTTAAAAGATTAAGAATAGAAAAGGGTAAAATGTGTATTTTGTGTATTGTAATAGGAAATATAAAAACTTAAACCTAAAGGTTATGAACACAAATAAAATAAAATAAAATATTTATTTACAAAAAAATTTTTACAATTCTAAGAGATTTTAACTCTTAGGAGGCAAATAGTAGAGTCTATTTCCTCTTCTAGTCAACTCTAATGGCAAAACAACTGGAGGTCTCTGTAATTCTGTTTCAGATGATTCCTTTGTTGCTTCTTCCGTTCTTGGTGGTAGAGATTGAAGAGATTCATGCTCTCTTTGTCTTGTTTGACTTCTTGTAACTCTTGGTTCCACATCCCTCGGACCTCTGAATTGCTGGTGAGGTCTATACGACGGATCTTCTTTTCTATCATCTCTTGTGCCTTCAGATGTTGATAAATCCATAATTTCTTCTGGAGGTGTGACCTCATCATCTTTGGGAAGTGTTTCAGCGGAACTTGGCACATGTTCCCCTACAGTTCCATCTGTAAGTGGTGTTACCAAAGCATCCTCTTGTACTTCTGGAATGACAGGCTGTTCCTCGTGTTCAGAATTCTGAAATATATGAATCCTCTTGTCTGATTGGTGATAGAGACGGTCTATATCCTCTTACTTGAGTTCTTGTTTGTGGAGTAGAATTAATCAATCTACTTCCTTGAGGAGTATCAGGTATTCTCTGGTTACAAGAAGTTTGTGTTTCTTCTACAGGATTCTGTTGTTCTTGTGGTGAATCCTCTGGTAGAACATTTTGTTCATCATAAAAATTAGGGGGAATCCAAAAAGAAGTGGTTGGAGATTCTTGATCATCTACCTGTCGATCTACTTCTTTAGGTTCCATACTTGTTCTTTCTGTTGTAACTTTCGGGGAATCCAATGTTTCTTGAATTGCATCTGGATTCCAAATCTCATCATTATCAAATGAAAAATGAGATTCTGTAATCTTTTCTACTGGAATTATTTTTACATTATCCCGGTGAACCGGAAATAATTTCGTTGAATTTAAACACGAAAGCATAAGCTTATTTGGCTCCTTTATTTGATTTACAATAAAAGGACCTTCAAATCTTTTGTTCAATTTAGAACTTTGTTCTGGTTTCTTTACAGCATTTACAAAAACATAATCACCCACTTTCAATTCTCTTTGTGTGGCATGTTTGTGTTGCTGTTCCATAGCTTTAATTGTTTCCTTTTCTAGATTTTCTCTAGCTAAATCTCTTATTGCTTCCATTCTTTCCACTACGACATCTACCTCATCTGATATGAATTTTCTATTTTCCGATTTATTTGTAAATGGAGAAACATAATCAGGCATCTCGTAGGGAAGTCTCTTTATATATCCATGCAGGACAAAATGTGGAGAAGATCCAATTGATCTATTATACGATGTATTAATTGCTATTTGAGCAAAAGATAAATATTTTGACCAATCTCTGTGATTGTCTTTTACAAAATGACGGAGGAAATTTTCAATATCTGCATTCAATCTTTCAACTACACCATTTTGACTTGGTTTGTAGGGCAGAATATTAACTTTTTTTATCCTCCAAGCCTTACATAGCTCTTTGAAGGCAGCTGATGTAAATTCTGGGGCATTATCCGAGGCTAAAATTTCTGGGCTCGAATGTCGGCATATTATTCTTTCTTGTAAAGCTTGAGCAAATTCTTGGCTTGTTCTTGATTTACAAGCGACTAATTCGCAATATCGTGTCAAAACATCTCTGAATACGAGAATGTGTTTGGCACCTGAAACTGAACATGTGGGAAGTTTTCCTATACTATCCACATGTACTCTAGAAAACGGAGTATAAGGAAGAGGCCATCTGTTAATTTCTGCTTTTGGAGGTCTAGGACCTTTAACTTTAGCACAGGATACGCACTGAGAACAGTACTCCTTTACTAACTTACTTAGATGAGGAAAAACGTATCTTTCTCTAACTCGTTTTTCAGTCCTCTGCTGTCCTCCATGCCCACTTCCAAGTGAAGAATGGCAATGATCTATAACTGAGTAGATCATGCTATCTGGTACTTGTATTACATAAGGTTCCTTTCTAGTTGCATAGTACAGTACTTTCTTATGGAAAATATGTGGATAAGTTTTAGGGTTTTCCTTAGCCCACTTAACTAATTCTTTTAATCTAGGGCAATTCTCTTGTTCCCTATTAAAAGTTTCTTTTGTTAAAATAAAATCTTTTCTTGGTAATATTGGTTTCTTTTCTCCTTTGAAAAAATAAACGTTTGGAGCTTTTGCTGGGTGCCTACTCAAATAATCAGGCGGTATGTTAGTTTTTCCCGTCTTATACTTTATAGTTGGCGAAAAACTATTAACAAATAAATTCCAGCGGGCTAGCCGACCCGTTTGTTGCTTATTACGAAAAATAAAGCAAAGAGGTTGATTATCAGTTAATATGGTGATGGGATAACCAAACACCGTATTTTTAAACTTCTGTAGTGAGAAGACAACAGCTAAACATTCCTTTTCTATAATATCATAGTTGAGTTCACTGCCTCTTAACACTCTTGAAACGAACGATAATGGCTTTTCTTTGCCATCGTCCGACATTTGGTAAAGTACTCCTCCTATTCCGTAGTCACAGGCGTCTGTACCTATAAAAAATGGCTTGGAATAATCTGGAAAAGTTAACTGAGGTTGAACAACCAATTTCTCTTTTAAGAGTTCAAATGCTTTTTGGTGTTCTTCCTTCCACTCAAACTTAACATTCTTTTTTATTAAGTTATATAATGGTTTCGCAATTAGTGCAAAGTCACTAATTAAAAAGCGAAAATACGAGAAAAATCCTAATAAAGATTGTGTTTCCTTAACACTTGCTGGAGGGACGAAACTCTTCATCGATTCTATCTTTGCTGGATCTGGTGAAATTCCGTCTCTTCCTATTTTAAATCCTAAATATAAAACCGAAGTTTGTAAAAAATGACATTTGGTCAATTTAACTCTCAATTTATTTTCTCTAAACGCAGTAAAAACTTTCTTTAAGTTTTCAAAATGTTCTGCCTTATTTTTACCCATGATTAAGACATCATCTAAATACACTTGTGCAATAGGTCCTAATAAATGGTTCAACGCGACTTGCATTGTCCTAGCATAGGTACTTGGGGCATTGCGGTGCCCAAATAAAAGTCTGGTTGGGCAGAATAATCCTTTCCTTGTACGGAAAGCCATTAATTTCTGTGTTTCCTCCTCGACTTCGAGGGAATGGTACGCGTCGATTAAATCACAACTAGTAAAAATTGTACTACCTCCTAGGGACGAAAAATATTCGGCTGCTATTGAGGCAATGGGTACACATCGGCGACGCTGAAAGAGTTTAAATTACCTATAGTCTATACAGACTCTTGGTTATTAGACGTTCTTTTTGGCCACCAATCAGATAGAGGTGAACTATGTTGGCGAATAGCAAGCTTTAATATATCCTTTCTTTAAAGCTGCGTCGGTGAAATTATCGATGTCTTCCAAATAGCGATGTGGGAGACGATACTGTTTTCTGAAAATGATCTTTGGAGCATCTGGGGTAAGTTCTATTTCAAACTTTTGTATAGGACACACAGGAACTGCATCATCATCTAGAGCAATAACGTCCTTGTATTCCATTAACAAATCTAGAAGTTCTTCTAAATGCTCAGGTTTCTGTAAAATAGAAACATCTGTTTCTTCTTTACTTAAATTATCTGTTATAATCTCTCTGTATGCATTTTTCAACTGTTTATCTGATAAATTTTCTGAGCAGGTTACTATACAAGTAGATCCTATCTGCTTATTCTCTGTAGCAATAGCAGTTTTATTAAAATATTCTTCTTTATTAACTTTTAAAATCGGATGACACTTCCCTATGTTTTTATTTCTCTTTAAATAAAAAGGTTTGTCACTTAGATTAATATAACTCAATATAACTTCATTGTTTCTTACTGGGCATACAGAGTTTGCAAAATATAATGGCCCTAAGGAAAAAGCAGGTGTTATTAAACACTTCTTTTCCAGTTTCAAATCTTCTTTACTCTCAGGTCTGACTTTCAAATAACCATAAGATTGAGCAGGTGCCATTGTTTCTTCTATTAATAGCAATTGAACTTCTATTTCTTCGTCTGCTATTAAAGGTCCCTTCCTCACTGGAGGAAGTTGGAATTTTCTTTGTTCTCTTGTATGAACAACATTATTTTTATTTATTTTACTATCTTTGTAGGCTTCTTCAATGAGCCTTTAGTAATAATTCTCTTTGTAGGCTTTTCCAATGAGCCTTTAGTAATTAATCTCTGTGTAGGCGCTTTTCAAAAATGGAGCCTTTATTAATTAAATCTCTGTGTAGGCTTTTTCCACTGAGCTTTATTAATTACAAACTCTGTGTAGGCGCTTTTCATAGAGCCTTATTATTTTACTGTTTACATTTATCACTGTAATTATCTTACTTTTAAACTTATCATTCCATGGGAATTATCTATTGAAATCTTTTCTAATGATTATAATCATTCTGTCTTTCTTAATTATTTCTTTCTCCTGTTTCATGAGAAAAAAGCTTCCTAACTTGGCAAAGATTTTAACTTTTATTTCGTTATCCTCTTCTTTAAGATTTAACCGCGATGAAGAAAGGTCTATGGTTATAGGTAGATTAGCCAGAAGACTTGTACCCAATAAAATTCCATTCCAAGCTCCAGTGCTTCCAGTCTTACACACTAAAAAGGTAACTGGGTAATACTGTTGGTGTAGCCTTAGAAGTAGATCAACTTCTCCTATGGGGTGGATCATCTGAGTTCCAATCCCTTGAACTATAATACTAGCTTCTTTAAGAGACAGTTTAAATCTTCCTTCTCTTTCTATTTCCTTTAATCTATCCAACGATATCAAACAGGTTGTGCTCCCTAAATCTAGTAGGCTATGAACTTCAACCTCGTTCTGACCTTTTGCTGGAGTCAAAAATATTGACAAAAAATAATGACATCCCAATTTTGGGGGTCTAATTCCTACACCAAAGAAGCTAGAGGTTACTATAACACCTCTCTTCTTTAAGCTTGAAGTATTTTCTTTAATTACTGTTCTATTTACCATTTCTTCATTTAAATCTTTGCCAGAACTCAAAAATTTTCTTCTCTTGCAGAGAGATCTGGTGTAAAAAACTGTTCGTTCTCTTCTTCTTCATCTTCAGCTCCAGATATTTCTTCATGTTCTGGATCTGCTTGGTGATTAGAAATCAGATGAACTCTGGTTGTTTTCTTGGGACTCTTACCTTGATAGCTACGCTCATTCTTTGAGTAAGAGTTTGGCTTTCTAGTATTTGAATCATTTTTAATCTCGACTCTTCGAGCTTTGACCCCATTATCAAAATCAGTGGGGTTATTATATGGTATTACCATATTATTTTCATTTTCATTAGGAATCCACACAGGGGCATTCTTGCAATTAGACGTCGAACCCCGGGCATGGAACTTTCTACATACTCTGCAATACGTGGTATTCCAACCACAGTTTCGGGAATGATGACCTAAAGATTCACATTTTAGGCAATAGTTCCATTGATGTTATCTCTTTACTGGAGAGTTTCTTAACTACTCCTTATTAAGTCTTATATTTGGAGAAGGGTTGTTCTTTTTCCTGAAAATTTAGAAGTATTATTTTATTACCCCATTCCATGCGTTCTTCGTTCCTCATGGAAGCGGTTATATGGTAGTTCTTTCTTTTCTAACTTCACTGTTATTAGTGCTATTGTTCTCTGTATAGAACACTCTAGCTGTATTTCTTCTATCTTGTTCTGCTCTATGGTTAGTTTGGAACAAGACTCCTTCTTCTATCTGGCTAAGTTTCTCTAAAATTTCTACGAAACTTAAGTCCGGATTAAAGACTTTTAAAACTTTTTCTCTAAGTCTTCTATGATCTCTGAGCTCTTCCATACTCTCTAAAATCTTAGTCATAATTAAGATATTTATCTGTTGAGAAGTAAATCCAAAGGAAGTCTCAATATCTATGAGTTTTTTCTGATATTCCCAAAGGAGATTCTTCAAGTCCAACATGAATTCAGTAAGAGTTACATGTGGTCTCCTCCTTGGGAAATTTCATGAACTGGTTTTTTTTTTTTTTTTTTTCAATAAACAGAAGATTGTTTCACGGCTTTGTCTGGTTTGAGAAAAATCTTCAATTGAATCAAAAGTCTTCTAGGGTCTTGCACCTAGAAAAACTATTATCCTTCAGCATATATTGACGGGCCTCTGATGAGAAATCAGAAGAGATTGTAGTCTTAGCATAGTCTATTTTCTGTCTTTCAGTTATTAGGCCTAACATGCGTATTTTCTCTTGTAACGTAGTTAGGTATTCTTCAAATTTAATGCCTACCCAAGCTTGTGTCTTGGTATTTCTTCCATACAATTTTAATTCTTTAGCTAATTCTGGTAATGGAGGGGTATACGCAGCGTTTGGATAATATCCTCCATAAGGGTGTCCATATGGGTATGGGTTGTATCCAGGTTGCATTGTAGGAAGGGGTTGTTGCCAACCTGCTGGAGGTGGCTGCATACTTAAAGGATTATTTAAAATATTTTGGGATGGCCCCCACGGATTCTGAGGTTGTCCTCCATATAAAGTATCACTTGCTTGGTTCTGTCCCCAAGCTCCACTAAACTCACTTCTATTGTTAAATATTTCTGTTTGGCCATTCCAGGAAGGATAAATTTTCTTTTTATTTGAAGGGGGAGTGGCCCCCGATGCATTTAAATGTATATTAAAGGTATTGTCCAGAACATTTGTCTTTTGGAGCACCTTTGGTATTCTTGCTGTATTTTCTGTATTTCCTGGTTGATGCCAGTCCCAAGCTGTTCTCTGATTTGGGTTTAACGACATTGTATCAATGTTAGAAGGAGGTAGATATTACTGGAGGGAAGTACCATATCCTTTTGTGTGGGTCCCTTATCTTGGGTTTTTTTTTACTCCTTTTTCTCTTTGTTTCTGTCGTCAGTGTAGTCTCACTTCTGTTACATCCATGTCTTACATCTTTTTAACACCTTCTGTATTGTCTTCTTTATTTGTATCATCCATGTCCTCATCCTTGTTCTCTGTTGAATCTTTATTTTCTAAGTCTTTATTATCCCCTTCAGCTCCTCCTGAAGCTCCATTAGGGTCAACTGGTCCGGCTATAGCCCTTTGAACCAGGTAGCAGAGAATGAGAAACAATGTAGAAAATACGAAGACGGTAAAGACTATTGGTTCAAACATAGTCATGATTAAACTTTAATTAATTCAAGTTAATCAATTTATAAAGTTTCTGAACTATTAAACAATCCTATTTGATTGTTAAGACACTATAATGTTTCTAAAAATATTTTAAAATCACTAAGTTTCAAAAATATTTTTTCAAAATATTTCAAAAATATTCAAACTGTTTTCAAATATTTTTCAAAAATTTTCTATGTTCAAAGAAAATATTTATTCACTATTAAATTTAAAAATTTAAAAATTTAATCACTTTTGATTCTAAGTTCAGAAATAAAAAATAATTTCTCTTTCAAAAAAATTTATGTTTAAAAAAAAAAAAATATTAAAAGTTCTATTTTTCAAAAATAAAAATAATTTTCTCCAAATTATTTAAAAAAAACAAATACAAAGTTTCTGATGATTATTTATATTTAATTAATTCTCTGTACTATTAATTAATTAATTAAGGAAAAACAGCTATCCCCTTTTTCTAGTCGGTGTGTTCTTAAATGTTAAAGTGTTTCAACTTAATTTGTTCTCTTTGTCAAAGGTCTAACTTATTGTTCTTCTTTGTCAAGGTATATAACCTTATTTGTTATACTGTTTTTTCAAATTTCTTCAAAATTCTTACAAAGTTTGTTCTCTGGCGTTGAAATTCAAATCAATTTATATACCAACAAATTTATTTTTTCAATTCTGTTATAAATTGTGGTTTTTATAATCTCTGTTGCAGTAGAATAATTTTTAAATATTACAGGTCAGTAAAATAAATTTCCAATTTTTCTGTTTAGACTAAATATAACAATTCGTTTATTTAGGTCAAAGAAAACAGATTTCTAATGTTTTTATGGTCAAAAGTAAAATAATTTTCTGTTTTTAGCGGTCAATTTGGGCAATTTCTGTGCCGGTGACCTTTGGTGACCTTTCGTGACCTTTGGTGACCTTTGGTGACCTTTCGTGACCTTTGGTGACCTTTGGTCCTAGTGACCTTTTCTGGGTGGTCTGGGGTCTGACCCAAAAGGTTTTACCTCACTTTGGTAATTATTAATTATATTATTGCTAAATTACGGATTTCCGATAATTGAAAAAAAAACACTTTTTTATTTTAAAAAAAAAGAAAAAAAAAAAAACACTTGGCTTCCTAAGCCACTCTAAAAAAAAACGGGTTAAAAAAAAAAACCCGGTTAAAAACAAAAACCGAAATTTTTACCACCTGTAAATATTCGCGGGACTACGACAAATATAATTAATGCATAATTATAAAAAAAAACCAAAATCGAAATTTTTTACCACCTGTAAATATACGCGGGGGGTTAAAAACGGGGGGGGGGGGAAAAAAAAAAAAAACACAAATAAAGAATGCATAATTATATGAAAAAGTATTTTCATAGATTTAAGATGAATAAAAGCAAAAACGATATATATAAAATATATATATATATATATATATATATATATATATATATATATATATATATATATATATATATATATATATATATATATATATATATATAAAACAATGTGTGTGTGTGTTGTTGTGTATGTGCACGAGAAAGGAAAGAAATGCGGGGAAAGAAGTGAATAGAAATGAGGGATCAATTGGGCCAGACTTCAATCCCTCTTCTCTGCAGGCGATCTCCCTTCCCTGACTTCAGTTCTCCCATTTCACGCACAATTTTTCCCTTCCCTCCGAAGCGCAATACTCCAATCCAGTGCTGCAGGGGGGGGGGGGTCGGGGGGGGGTCTTTATAACTCCCTTCCCTCAACTCCTTACTCTTGTCTCCCTTACTATTTTTATTCATATGTTATACTGAATGAATATTAGTAGAACAAACTCACGTACACACCTTTTTTGACTTATCTTTTTTAGACTTCCCCTTATGGTTTACTGCTGCTGTTTTTGATTTTTGCCAATCTTTATCTAGCTCTAATTATTTAACTAATGATAATTAAGACAAAATTTTTTCACTAAAATGATTTACTAACTCTGTACTATCGTTTAGTCAAATAAAAAAAAATTAATTAAGATTCGGTTAATTAATTATTTTGAAGGTGTTAATTGCATATTTTTCCTATGTATTCTCGAAAAAACTTCCCTCTGAGGAACTATACATATAAAAAAAAAATGCAATTACTAATTTTTGTATTATTTTTCTAGTAGTTTTGCTTTAAAAAAAACAAAATAAAATAAAAAATAAAAACAAATAATTTTCATAAAAAAAAATTTTAATATTTAATATATTCTATATATATTAAACTGTCTCTAAAAAATCTCGTTTTTTATTTTATTTTCACACACAATAAAGTAGCCTTTTTTCTAATGGCTATTATGGGGAATTTTATCTGTCACCCATTTATTTTTTAAAAATTTGTCTTGTAATTTTTGGAAAACAATAACATATGTTTTCTTTAACTTTTAACACCTTTTGTGTTGAAATTTGCACAATATGGAACATACTATATATATTAAGGCCCAAAGGCGATAGTATATTGCATGTCATATGTGCACAATTTCCTATTCTAATTTAAACTTTAGTGTGAAATCTGTTTTTTGTGTGAAAATATTAATTTTTGTACTCACAATACTTCTAATTGATTTTCCACCTTTAAACTGCTTGGCAAAGGTTTGGAATTGAATCGTCTATTAGTGACAAAGAAGTCACCTCTCACGGAATTGCTTAAAACAATGGGCTCTTGTGGACACAGAAGAAATATCCATAGATTCGTATAGGCAACTCCCTCAACCGTTCCTTACGGCCTTTTGTCTTTGTAATCGATAATTAGCCTCTATCTCGGGTGCTATAACGCGAAGACGGCAATGACCATTGCAAAGTGGGAGAAAATTACAGCCTCAAGATCCTGTCAAGTCGAAGCCAGTCTGGTGACAAAAATTCTTTAGCACCAGATGCAGGGTATTAAACGCACAATTCCTGAGAGTTTTATTTAAATCCTTCAAATTCCAAAAACAGTCTATAAAAATTCTTCTAAAAAAAACAATCTCCTAAAAAACCTAAATAAAAAATAATAGGAAATACGATATCAGTTACATATAATTTTAAAAAATAATTAAGCTGTAATTAAAAATCAATTAGTCGTATTTCAATATAACAATATTATAACAAATAAAAAATATTCATTTATATCATTAATCATATCAAAAAATTCTCCAATATTACAATTCATATTTTTATTAAAAATAATAAAAGTATTAATTGCAATATAATTATTAATTACAATATATATTTCAAAGATAATTAATAAATATATTTCATTAGATATAGCAAACATTCTTTATTTTTAAAACAATAAAATATTACAAAGTAAAACAGGCTTTAAATTTATTATTATTATTATTATTATTATTATTATTATTATTATTATTATTATTATTATTATTATTATTATTATTATTATTATTATTATTTAAAGTAATTCATTGTTACCTTTGCTACAAGCGATGGAAAAATCCTAAGTGAGAAACATCTTTTGTCTATCTCACTAAGGTCTAATCTTTTGCCTGTTATAATTTATATTTCAATTTTATAATTAAATGGGAAAAAGAAAAAACAGTATACATTTTTGCATATTATATGATATATATAATATATATAATATATAATATATTCAAATAATGTATACTATAAATATTTCACTTCTTTAAGAAAACTTCTATCTTTAATTTTTTCGCGCCTCTACAACACTACTCAGAACTATTTCTTTAGCTGTTATCTAAGCAGTTGTTAGGCCCAAACGAACGACTTTTCCTGTGATCCAACCCTTTTTAAAAGATCGCTTTCCCTCTGTCCCTCTCTCATCCCCTTCTCTAATCTCTCTAAACCCCTAAAGTTTCTCCCTCTCATTCCCCATCATTCTCTCGGTCTCTCTATCCCTTTTTTCTGAAGTGAAGTCTAAAATGGATTTTTGAATAAATCCAAATGTAAATCCATTTGGAATCCGGATGGATTTTAGGAATGGATTTTTAGGAATGGATTTAGGAATGAGAATTCCCAGACTAGGAATTATGATTCACAGACTTATTTCAACATCCTGGCTCCAATTTTATGATCCAAAAGTTTAAGAAGTGTTGAGTCAGGTAATAAAAAAAGATATTAAAGTAAGATTTGTTTTTGAATTGTACGTTTTTAATATCAACAAACTTAGTTTCTTGATTTCAAATATTGTGAAATAATTTTACAATAAGGACTCTGCCTCAGAAAATTAAAATTCATAAGGATTTTAATTCTAATAGTATTATAAACATACAATTCAAAATAAATGAT